>CAUYRT010056625.1:0-30913 GCA_963574885.1 Lepilemur ruficaudatus
GGAGTGTTGGTTGTACGTGGATACAGTTGGAGCACTATGTACGTACTCTCTGGACTACTTTGACAGAGTAGGTTTTTGAATGTAACAAGATAAGTCAACTTGAGTTGTAATATATTTTGGGAAATCAGCTCACTACAAATTGTGACTGTAAACATTGTACTGTAATTGTTTTGTAGTTTTCCCCCAATAAAATTAAAAAAAAAAAAAAGAATCAGAATGTGTCTCTCTTCCCCTTATCATCTAGGGCTGTATGTTGCCATCGGCAATGAACTTGCCTTTAACCTGTTACTAATTTGTGATTGTTTTCACTTGAACCTAACTCACTTTCTCTGGTCACCTCCACTCCATTATTTTTGGAGATTAAAAAAGAAAGAGGTAAACTGGTTTCATTTATAAAGTTCAGTAATAGCCTAGAGTTTAATATAGTAATATCCCATCTTCTTTGATGAACATACAGTTTGTGTAAGAATTTTCTCTTCATTTTTTTCTAACACTCCTATACTACTTATGTCTGCATGTTTTATAAGAATGAAACAATAGTTATTGTGAGTTGCTATGGATTTGTGAGTCATGTTTTATTTCAAGTAACTTGGATTTTCTATAAATTAGTAATTATATAAAACTGGTATAAAGCACAATTGCCTACAAGTGTTAAAATATCTGAAAATATAAATTCTCAAAGAGAAATTTGCTTGGTGACCATCAAACCAAAAGGAATTGGGGGCTTAAGAAACCTGTAATACAGGCAAATAAAAAGGCCCATTAATTTCTCTGTTGAGACTCTTTATTAATTGCAATATTTTCCAGATTTGATATCTCTTACACAAAGTGTTGGTTCAGATACCTTTGGTTGAAGTAGCAGAAACCCTAACTCAAAATACTAAACCTTAAACAATAAGAACATAATACTACAGATAGCTGTAGGCATGAAATAGGACAGCTCAGGATGAAATACAATCAGTAGCTTCTAATAATCAAAAAAAACCTCAAGTTCTTTTCATGCCATCATCCTTAGCCTACTCCTCAACCCCAGAGTTGCCAGTACTGAATGTGAATCATTATAATGAAAGTGTTGTAGAATAATTGAAAGGCAAAATGGATTCAGGTATACCTGGCTCCAGCACTTCCTAGCTATTTGGACCTTAAGCAAGTTCCTTAACAATTTGTACCCTTAGTTTTTTCATCTATAAATTGGTTATGACTTCAATAAGAGGTAATTAAAATAATTGGAAAGAATGGGTGTATAATGCCTGAATTATAATACTATATACAGGCATACACAGAGAAATTGTGGCTTTGATTGCAGACCACCTCAATAAAGTGAATTTTTCAATGAAGCAAATATGTTGGTTTCCTAGTGCATATGAAAGTTATGTTTATACTACACTATAGTCTATTAAGCATGCAATAGCATTATGTTTAAAAAGTAACAAATTAATTAAAAAATAATTTATTTCTTTCTCTTGTCGGATTGCTCTAGCTAGGACTTCCAGAACTCTGTTTAATAGAAGTGTTGACGGTGGGCACCCTTGTCTTGTTCCAGTTCTTAATCGGAATGCTTTCAAGTTCTTTTCCCCATTCACAATGATGTTGGCTATGGGTTTGCATGTATCCAAATCAGGAAAGAGGAGTTCAAACTATCACTTTTTGCTGACAATATGATCTTATATCTAGGAAACCCTGAAGACTCCACCCAGAGAATCCTGGAATTGATAAATACATTCTGCAAAGTCTTGGTTACAAAATCCATGTGCAAAAATCAATAGCATTCTTATATACCAATAACAGTCAGGATGAAAGTCAAATCAAAGACTCAATACCATTCATAATAGCTACAAAGAAAATAAAATACTTAAGAATATACTTAACCAAGGAGGTGAAAGATCTCTACAAAGAGAACTACGAATACTGAGGAAGGAAATTGCAGATGATATAAACAAATGGAAAAACATATCGTGCTCATGAATCAGCAGAAATAACATTGTTAAAATGTCCATACTACCCAAAGTGATTTAGAGATTCAATGTAAATCCCATCAAAATACCAACGTCATATTTCACAGATCTAGAAAAAATAATTCTATGCTTCATTTGGAAACAGAAAGGAGCCTGAATAGCCAAAGCAAAAGTAACAAATCAGGAGGCATCACATTACCAAACTTCAAAGTATACTACAAGGATATAGAGTAACCAAAACAGCATGATTTTGGCACGTATGCCAATGAAGCAGACCAGAGAACCCTGATATAAAAACATTCACATACAGCCAACTGATCTTAGACAAAACAGACAACAGTATACTCTGGGGGAAAAGAAGCCCTATTCAATAAATGGTGCTGGGAGAACAGGATAGCCACATGCAGAAGAATAAAGCAGGATCCATATCACTCACCACTCACAAAAATTAATTCAAGATGGATAAAAGACTTAAATGTAAGGCATGAAACTATACAAATTTTAGAAGAAAATGTAGGAAAAACTCTTCTGGATACTGGCCTAGGCAAAGAATTTATGAAAAAGACCCCAATGGCAATAATGGCAACAACAATAAATAAATGGAACTTGATCAAATTAAAACACTTCTCCACAGCTAAGGAAACAATCAACAGAGCAAATAGACAACCTACAGAATGGGAGAAAATATTCACAAACAATACAACTGATAAAGGGCTAATAACCAGAATCTACAAAGAACTCAAGCACATCATCAAGAAATAAACAAATAACCCCATTAAAAAGTGGGCAAAAGACGTGAACAGAAATTTTACAGAAGGAGATAGACAAATGGCCATAAAACATATGAAAAAACAATTATCACTGATCATCAGGGAAATACAAATTAAAATCACAATGAGATATCACCTTACCCCTGTTAGAATGTCTTTTATTAAAAAGTCCAAAAACAATAGATGCTGGCATGGATGCAGAGAGAAAGGAATGCATATATACTGTTGATGGGACTGCAAGTTAGTAAAATCTCTACAGAAAACAGTATGGAGATTCACCAAAGAACTAAAAGCAGACCTACCATTTGATCCAGCAATCCCACTACTAGGTGTTTACACAAAGGAAAAGAAGTCATTTTATCAAAAGGACACCTGCACTGAAATGTTTATTGCAGCACAATTCACAATTGCAAAGGTGTGGAATCAACCCAAGTGCCTATCAATTCATGAGTGAATTAACAAAATATGGTATATGTATACCATGGAATACTACTCAGCCATAAAAAGGATGAATTAATGCCTTTTGCAACAATTTGGATGGATCTGGAGACCATTATCCTTAGTGAAGCATCTAAAGAATGGAAAAACAAAGACCACACATGTACTCACTATTCAATTGTAAATAAAACCGATGAGCACACATGTGCACAGAGGGAAGTAAAACTCAGTGGAAATCCAGTGGGGGTGGGCGAGAGGGAGGAGGAGATGAGTGAAAACCTACCTAATGGGTACAATGAACGCTGTTTGGGTGATGGGGATACTAACAGCCCTGACTCAGGCATTACAAAAGTGATCCATGTAACCAGAAACATTTGTACCCCCATAATATTTTGAAATAAAAATACTTTATTGCTAAACAATGCTGACAACAATATAAGCCTTCAGCAAGAGATGATGTTTTGGCTGGTAGAGAGTCTTGCCTGCAATGTTGATGGCTGAAGCTTGATCAGGGTGGTGATTGCTGAAGGTTGGGGTGGTTGTGGCAATTTCTTAAAATAAGACAGCAATGAAGTTTGCTGCACCAATTGACTCTTCCTTTCAGAAAGATTTCTCTGTAACATGTGATCCTGTCTGATAGCATTTTACCCACAGTAGAACTTCTTTCAAAACTGAAGTTAATCCTCTCAAACATTGCCACTGCTTTACCACCTAAGTTCATAGAATATTCTAAACCTTTTGTTGTCATTTCCACAATAAGAGCAGAATCTTTACCAGGAGTAGGTTCCATCTCAGGAAACCACTGTCTTTATTCATCCATAAGAACCAACTCCTCATCTGTTCAAATTTAATCATGAAATTATAGCAATTCAGTCACATCTTCAGGCTTCAACTTTTAATTCTCTTGCTATTTCCACTACATCTGCAGTTACTTCCTCCACTGAAGTGTTGAAGTCCTCAGAGTCATCTATGAGGGTTGGAATTAACTACTTTCAAACTCCTGTTAGTGTTTCTACTTTGACCTCCTCCCATGAATCACAAATATTCTTAACGGTGTTTAGAATGGTGAATCTTTTCCAGAGACTTTCAATTTACTTTGCCCATATCCATCGGAGGAATCACTATGCTTGGCAGCTATAGCCTTATGAAATGTATTTCTTAAATAATAAGACTTGAAAGTCAAAGTTACTCCTTTATCCATGCAGAATGGATGCTATGTTAGTTAGCAGGCATTAACACAGTATCAATCATCATGTTAGCTGATATCAGTTAGCAGTATTAGCTCCTAACAAGACAGTCAGTCTGTCCTTTGAAGTTTTGAAGCCAGACATTTACTTGTCCTCTCTAGCTAGGAAAGTCCTAGATGGCATCTTCTTTCAAAATAAGGCTGTCTTGTCTACATTAAAAGATCTATGGTTTAGTATAGCCACCTTCGTAATCGATCTTAGCTAGATCTTCTGGATAACTTACTATAGCTTCTACGTCAGTACTTGCTGCTTCACCTTGAACTTTTATACTATGGAGATTGCTTCTTTACTTAAACCTCATGGATCAACCTCTATTAACTTCAGAGTTGTCTTCTATAGCTTCCTCACCTCTCTCTGCCTTCACAGAATTGAAAAGAGTTAGACCTTGCTCTGGGTTAGGCTTTGACTTAAGAGAATGTTATAGCTGGTTTGATCTTCTACCCAGATCAGTTAAACTTTATCCATATCAGCAATAGACTGTTTTTCTTTTTTTTACAGTCATGTGTTCATGGAATTAGCACTTTTAATTTCTGTCAAAAACTCTTTTTTTTTGCATTTACAATTTGGCCAACTCTTTGGCACAAGAGGCCTAGCTTTCAGCCTGTCTCAGCTCTCCACATGCCTTCCTCAGTAACCTTAATCATTTCTAGGTTTTGATTTAAAGTGAGATGTTGACTCTTTTACTTGGACACTCAGAAGCCATTGGCCTAATTTCAATATTGCTGTGCCTCCGGAAATAGGGAGGCCCAATGGGAGAGAGGGAAATGGGGGAATGGCCGGTATTGGAGCAGTCAGAACACACACAACATTTATGGATTAAGTTCACAGTCTTCTATGGGCATCGTTTGTGGCACCCTAACACAATTACAATAGTAACATCAAAGATCACTGATCACAGATAACCATAACAGATATAGAATAATGAAAAAGTTTAAACTTTTCAGGAGTTGGAAATGCCTTTCCTGTTGGGAGGCCACATCTTTCTATTGGAAGAATCTCTGTTCCATTGCCATCTCTCACAATAGCTGCCACCACCCCAGATTTTCTGTGTCTTATTTCTCTCCAAGTCCTTAGATGCTGAACGCATCGTGGCCAATTCTGTTTTCTTCCTTCTGTCAAAACATAAGGGGAAAACATTTTCTGATTCTTTAGTGTGCCCAGATCAAGAGTTTATCAGTTTCAGCATACTCTGAGAGGTAAAATGAAGGACTAGAGATAGATAGAGATGTAACACGGGTGAGATCGGGAACTTGGAAACACACAACTTCTATTTTAGGTCATTTAGAATAATTTTTTATTATAAGAACTGATGGTGGCAGATATATCTCTCTAATTCCGAGCTTTCAAAAGAACTTTAAAACATCTAATGAGAGTTCAAGAAATAGATATCTATTATGCAAACTGATTTCAGGAAAATTGATTTGTTTTTTGTTTTTTTCTCTCCCAAGGGTAAGGGAAGAATGGGAAAGTACTTATTAAGTGCTTTGGAATAAAGGTGCTCCACAATATACATAGTTCATCAGGCATTAAAATGCAACACTGCAACTTTATTTAAAATGTAGCTCTGGGCTGGGTGTGGTGGCTTATTTGGGAAGCCAAGGTAGGAGGATCACTTGAGGCTAAGAGTTCCAGATCAGCCTGGGCAACATAGTGAGATCCTCATCTCTACAAAAACTATTAATAAAAAAATTAGCTGGGTATGGTGGTACATGCCTGTTGTCCCAACTACTTGGGAGGCTGAGGCAGGAGGACCACTTGAGCCCAGGAGTGCTGAGGTCACAATGAGGTATGCTGATGCTGCTGCATTCCAGCCTGGATGACAGAGACTCTATCTAAATAAATACGAATAGAATAGAATGGAACAGAATAGAGCTCTGCAATTGCCCATTTATGACCACAATAGCTTAACTGATTCAATGAGTGATGCATTTCCCCTGTTGCATCTTTAGGAGCATGTAAGTAGTTTCAACTGAAAGCTTGGTGTTTATTTTGGCTGAATTTCCTTCTCATAGTTACCTTCTATATGTTTCTTCTTTACCTAAATCCAAAAAGGTATTTTGGGTGATTTTGTACACAGGCAATTATTTTAGCCTGAGTTTTCTAAACTGTGGTCACATAGAACCTGTGATGGAAAGCACAAAGTTTTCATCCTAAATCTGCCAGTTTTTAGCAACATGAGCTTAGATCTCATCTCTGAGCCTCCATTCTTCTGTTTCAATCCCCTATTGTATCACCTTTGGTAAGCCTATTGTGATGTTCTCATAAGGTGATGGATATGATAGTTCTCTAAGAGCTGAGAAAAACTATACAAAAATAAGATACTGTATGTCATTATTTTTATTGGCTGTCTCCTACTGAAAAGTCTAGGGAACCAGCAATGTTCCAAGAGATTAAGATCTCAACTTTGCATCTCAATGAGAAACAGCACTTCCAGGATGCAAGGCCCTCCTTCAAACATCTCTTCTTGGGAGGAAATGCCTTCTGCTTAACCATCAACATCACTACTTCCTCCACTGAGAGCTGTATCTGATGATGAATCACCATAGAAATGATCTAGATGCACCCCTTGCTAAGCTGAGGAAATCTAAGCTGTTCACAGTATTTTTCTTCAGAAGGAACAAAAATAAAAACCAAGGTCCACAAAAAAATCCTTTGCCAATATATATTTGTACACTTGATCTTCACTCATTCTATCCAAAGTTGCTCACCTTAACCATTTTCGTGCATTCTCTTACCTTCTATGTAGTAATAAGTAACTATCATTCTTTCATTAGTTCATCTATTCCACAAATATTTGATAAGGGTTAACTATGTAATTACACTGAGTTAAGCACTGGGAATATAGTGGTGTACATGTTGGACATAATTTCTGTTTTCACAAATAGCATAATCTAGCATCAGATGTAGACAAGTATAAGTATAGGAAAAAGAGAGGCAGAAGGTACCCCAGCATATGTGTACACTTAGATCGAGGAAAGAGAATATTTTAAAAATATATATAACTGATCTCTGTGCACCTGACTAGTATGTCCTCCTAATCTAGTTTTAGGGAATTGACAGACTTCTCAAGGATAGTAAGATCTAATTTGAGTCAGGAAAGGAATACTAGGATTTAACTGGGTGACTCCATCCTTATTTTCTTTATATTTTTGCACCTAGGACCTCATTTTCTCTTTTTGATTGCACTTCCTCTTCTTCTCTCCTCTTTATCCCCATAGGCTGGTATTTTCTCTTGGCCCATTCCACCGTCTTTATTTGGCCATGGACAACAGGCGTTCCAAGCCACTACGATACTCATAATTTCGAGATTTAATTTTTTCCGTCCTTGTTTGTTGTAAGCTTCAATTAAAATGGTTTGGTTGTGTCTGAATTATTAAAGAGAACATTGATAATGTGGAAAAAAGAAATACTTAAGGAAACTCTACAATAAGTGACTGTCATACCATCTGTTGCTTCTTCTATCTCAATAAAACATTTTTTAATAATTCCTCTTAGGACTCTCTAAGCCAGTGCATTTCCAACTGGACCCTCTCCTCCCAGGAGGTGTTTTGGAGTGTTCCAAAAATGTTAGTTTGAGCTTCATTAAAATTTTTTTAACTGTTTTAACACATGTAATTAAAATAATACATATATATTAATATATTGATGATATCTGCTGTCACACTAATTTGTGCAGCCAGATAAATTTCTCTTTGTGAAAATCTTTTCTGCTATATTGCAAGCTGTTTAAAAGCCATTTGCAACACTTATATATGTGAAAGAGAATTTATTCAACATTGTAGAAAAAATGTATAAATAAATTAAATGCTGAGGCTTATGTGGTTGTCGTCTGTGACATTCATTTTCTAAATTTTTTACTTGTTATTTTAAATGACTGTGATATATAATTTTATAAATTTGAACTTACATGATAGAAAATATAATTTTATATATTGAAATTCTGTCATAAGATGTTTGCTTTGGAAAAAGATCCTTTTGCTAAATATGTTTAAAAACTATTCATCTCAGCTCTGGTCCTGCTTCATTTCCCATGCACAGTTATGATAACTTACCGGAATTTGAAGCTTCATCTTATAAATACAATTCAAATAAGAATAAGCTGCTGTTGTGAATCACATGTAGTGATTTTATCTCCCAATGCAATTCAGACAAGCAGCAACACTTTTGTTTTTAAAGGGTGACTGATGTCTGCTGCTATCTGATCTTTTTCCTTTATGTCATAATTTTACATATGTGTATATAAACTATATATGTATTTATGTGGGCATACATGCACATATACATATGTATACATACATACATGTACATATGTAATTATACACAATGTGTAGGTGTGTATACATGTCCACACCATATATACCTTGTTGGTCCATGTGATTGAAGAAAATGTCCCAAGAGTGTAATGTCATCTGGAATATGAAATCCTCACTACTTTCAGGCTCATCCCTTCTCATCCGGAAGCCTATTTTTCATAATTTATATAAAATCATACCATCAAGCAATTGCAAGGGTCAACATTATCTGTGGCAATAAAGACGGTTTAATGATGGTTTGGAAAGAAAAGATTTTTATGTCTTTTGATATAAAATTACAGAAGCTTGAAGAGTTTAGCTTCAAGGAGGAAAGAATGGAAAGGTAAAAGACAGAGAAGGAACAGACTAGTGTCACTATGTCACTATGAGTTTTAAGAGTTTGTTACATCACAAGACTTGCTGTATAATTCGTCAAGGCAGGTAACAGGTTGTTTCACATACAAATTTTGAATTTTCTGTCTTTTTTCTACCTTGTCATGCCCATGTTTTTTCATTTTCATGTTTTAGTACTTTCTGGTACCCAGGTCTGTCCTTATAACCTGAGTTCACTCTTCTGACATTCGTTCAACTCACTATTATCAAAACCAAACCTATTCTGTACCCAAGTCTCTCAGGGTTGATCTAATTTGGCTCTTTAATAATATATACATACTTTCTCTTCTCTTAAAAAAAATTGAAATATTTCCATTTTGACTGAAAGGAATAGCACAGCTCTTAGTCTTCACTTCCATTGTCTTTGACTTCAAAGTCAAAGTCATTGACTATGACCATAATAACTGATCAGGGGAGACTTACTCTAAAGTTTAGGCATCAATGAAGACAGTTTTGGTATAGATTAGTGACATTTTTCACAATATATTTTAAAAAGTAGTTCGTATTGTTTCTTAACTCTTATGTAGGTACAAGTCTAAAAAATTCTGCTGTGGCTGGTACCTCTCCTATTTTGTCCAACAGGCAGACACAAATTTTGGTAGTAATGAATTTCAAATATATCAACAGAGGTAATTATTATCAGAGAGAAAGCAGGAATGAAACCTTACCTCAACAGATGTTCTCTTGATATTAATCAATCATGAAGCTGCCATTAGAACATTTTGTGAATTGTCAGATTGTTGGGAAAATGTACTTATACATTTTCCATTTTGTCCCCAAATGCCTTAATTTAAGTAGTTATTTCTAAAACTACTATTTAAGTATGGCTGGGAATTGGAGGTTCATAAAATGTCCTTTGCCCCTCAATAAAACATGGAGCAGGAGATTTTTTTGTTTGCTTGTTATCATACTGTCTCATCAGAAGAAAACGTTTTTTGCTCAGTTCAGCTGCAGGCAATAGACAGGAAGATACGGTACCACAACCCACAATCTGATCACTAACTGCTTCAAATTACAGTGCCATTGACTTTAGAGAAGGCCTTTCTGCTTTCTTATGTATGAAGCTTTCCTGCCATCTGAGGCAGGGACTCTTTCCACTTGATCAAAATGGGGGTTAATGAAAGAACTAAACTTCCTCTTTTCTGAAATTAGTGGAATTTACCTGGATATATACTGAGAGAAGTCCTGCAGTAAACAAAGATACTAACCAAATGCAACATTCAAACAAAAACATTTAATTATGTGCAAGTGCTATTTCTTGAATTTAATTGAGAAGGAGTCTATTTTTCTGTCAAATACATAATAACATTCCAACAACTAATTTTCCAAAGAATACATGCACTTTAAAAAACACTGGTATAGCGTTCATTTGGCAACCTAGGCAATGCTCATTCAAGAAATAATCCAAGGTCAAAGATGAGAGGAGAAAGAGCTAAAAGATTTTCTGCTGTAGGGTAGCTGAATTCTCCATTTTAATGGAGGAAAAAAAAAAAAACAGATGGTGTAAGTAAATTTGCATTTAAGTAAAAACTGAATATTCATGGCATGTAGGTAACCATAAGCACACTATTTTTTGTTTTCTGTTTTGAAGCACCATGTCAAAATAGCCTACCTATGTTAGAACATTTAATGCAAACTCATTCTAATGATACTCCAATGGTTTAAAAAAAATTTAGTTGCCTCCTTTAAGAACATTATACTACCAATAAACAGCAAAAACAGGAGAGATGCTACATTATTGTGTTCTATTGATTTATACTATATTTTTTTTCTGGCAGCAAGAATATATTTAAATAATTGAAAAATTCAGGATTTACTTAATTCACTTAGCACTGAAGACATTCCCCAGTTTGTTGGAATGTGAGGGCAATAATAGCAGTAGGCATTCTGTAACTCTGGCAAATTCCTATGAATTAAAAAAAAGCTGACTCTATGAGCTAATTAAATAAAACGGACTATTGGGTGCTTTGTAATTCTGAGTTGAGAAGATTTGGATGAATTATGAGGACGCATACAAAAGTAAATTAGGAAAAAGTAAGAATCAAAATAAAGTCTGTTTTCCTCCTTTAATTTGTGCTTTACTCTAGCTATTTACTCATATAAATAAAGGAAAATATCTGGCATGCTCCTAGCATACAGTAAGTACTCAATAAATATTAAGTATTGCCTTTATCATCATCATTATTAGAAATTTGTTTTACTTTTTGTAAAAATCTGAGTGGCCATTAAAAAACTGAATATGTAACTTTTTGATCTGAATGTTTGGAACCTCAGAGCTCTCCTGTGGGTGCCACATAATTCTAATTAAATTAAATGTATTGAGCACTGAGCCTGTGCTTTAGGGGAAGTAGCTGCCATTGATCTCTTGTGTGTTTTCTAGATCCTTCAACCATGTCGCCTGGCACCGACCAGTAGATGTATAAAATTTGTTCTCTCTAGATGAAAAAGTTGTTCAAAACCCCTGGAATGTTCCATAGCAATTACACATGACGTGAATCCTCTGCTCACATCTTCATCTCATCACTCCCCCTGTGATTGCTTCATGTCAGTGAACTTTAGTTTACTTTAATTTCTTAGCAATCAATATTGATACTAAACAGTCTAACCACGTAACGACTGTTTGTTATGAAAGTCAATCAAGGGAACAGGGATGTAGAATGTACTCCCTGAGTGACAGGTTATTCTGACAGGAGGATATTTTGGTGTTTAACAATCCATCTCTGCCTCATTCAGGAAGTTGATCTCTCTGCTGAAGGTGTTGCTCAAATATCAAGTAAAAAACTTGCTGAGGAAAGGTAACTCCTCCATATAGTAAGAAATACAGAAACACAGGATTAGACATCTGTGAAGTAACTGGAACATGTTCTCCACTACTCTGTCTTATATAAATGTCCCCCTCTGAAACCATTTTATAAATAAGAATAAAATTGCTCATAGATTCTTCTAGAATATCTGAACCTAATTTTTTTTGAAATAAGTCCCATGAAAGGAAATGGGAAAACAGCATTCCAATATCGATATATGAGCCCTAAGAGGACAATTCAAATACAAGAAATATTGTGTGGGAGATTTAAATATCCTTTTTTTTTTAAATTAAAAACTGCTCGAATTCAGAAATGGATACTAAAAGAAACAATGTAGATAAAGTGTTAGCCTTTATATTAAAAAAAATAAAGCCAAAAACTCAAATCAAGATTATTTTCCTATGTCCAGTGTTTTGTCACGTGCACTGTTCCCTGTAATATAAGAAGTTTAAAATAAATTATTTTCTGGGCTTGTAATAAATTCTTCTGTGGTGTATTTAATATTTACTCTAGACTATCTTGAATAAATGAATCTCACCAAAATCTCAAGTCAGGATGAAAATGAGCTGCTTAAAGAAATTGCCCATGGGAAGTGTTAGAGGTAACTTGTTTTATAAATGTTGTGAAGACTCAAGGCTTGGATGGTGTTTTTTTTTTTCCCCTCCACTGAGTAAAATACTGTTTTACAAATATTCTTAAAAATTCCCATGCAGCTGCTGGGAATATATTATCTTTCTATTGGAGTAAGAATATACTTTATTAAACTAGGTCCCACACACTCCTTTCCATATTTTCCCACTTTATCACTAAATCACAAACATTTGTTAGCTGCAAGTCTTATAAAAGATTTATCAAACAAGGAGACAACCATGAATATAAGCATGGTCAACGTACTTAGAGGCTGGAAGAATTCAGGGCGAAATTTTATAGTGTTCTAAATAAAACTGTAGGTTAAATTAAAATCTACTTCTGTTGAACTAAGTGACCCTTTTAAAAAACATAAAACATCATAACTTTAGCACTAGTCCCCAATTTTGACCTTATTGATCAATTCCCCTAATCTCTTTTCCTCTTTTCTTCTCTGATAGCAACAGAGCTGAGCTTTCTCCTCAGTTTGGGCTTGAGCTGAACCAGGAAGCTGAGAGATGAAAGAGGAGTCTATACTGTTTACTACCTTTTTCTAAAAAAGCCTTTGAAAACATCCTTTCTATTTGGCTCCCTGGTTAAATACTTACTCGGAGCCAAAGCACCTGCTGACTTACTTGTCTAATTCACATTATAGCATTCTAAACAATTCTGCAGCCTTCCTGCTTGCCCTCAAAGTCCTGCTCCAGGTTATTTGCTGTGACTCTATTTTCTCAGCATGCTTAATAGGACACGCACAGATGCTATCAACGGCCTTATTTAATCCTTTGCTGGTCCTCGGCAATGCCAAAAAAAAAAAAAAAAAGTATTGTACACAACTTGAAACCAAATTAAATTTGCCCTTCTGTTTATAAAAGCCCTGAAGATTCTGAGATGGAAAGTTGGAGCAAAACTGAGTGCCTCTACTTTTATGTCATATATTATTAACTATTAGAGGAAGGTAAGTTAAGGCTCTCACTGTTCTAGTCTCCAAAGAACTGGTAGGTGAAAATCCCATTTCCTCACCTACATTTTCTTCATTCCTTTGTCCCTTTGACCTCTCCAAGCACCTCGGGAAAAGAAAAATGAGCAGGAAATGCTGGCAGCCTGATCACTTGCTCATGGACCCGGGGTAATGAGTATTGTTGAGTATGAGCTGCTGTTGTGAGCGCTGCACACGCCTCAGAGAAGAGGCCAGAGAGGTGTAGCAACACCCTTTCCTCTTGCCAGAAAGATAAGTTTCTTGTACCATCTTCCCTGACAAAAATAGATACGTCTAGCTGATTCCAATTGCAGAAAATTAGAAAAAAATAATACCCATAAGCACCTCTATACCTTTGACCTAGATTTACCATCAAACATTTTGTGCATTTGTTTTCTCTCTGTCTCTCTATATATACACACACACATATACGTAAACACATATTTTTTAATCATTTCAATAAGTTACAAATTAACTTTAACCAAAACATTTTACCATGTATCACCTAAGAACAAGAACATCCTTTTATATAACCATACTATCATACCCCCAAATTTTTACATATACATGATATCATTAAACCTACATATTCCATATTCAAATTTCCCCAACTGTCTCAATTTTTTCCAATTCAGGATCCATTGGAGAATTATGGATTGCATTTGTTTGACATATCTTCTTTGTCTTATCTTTCATGCCACTGAAAATTTTCAAGGGTGTTGACAAATTGTCAGGTAAAACAATGAATAGTCTATATTTTTCCAATTGTTTTCTTGGTATTAGATTTAATATTTTTACATGTGTACAACATAAATAATGTTACATTGTCTTAGGAAGCACACGCTGCCACTTGTTGCATTATTGATGATGCTCCCTTTGGTCACTTCATTGAAGCAATGTCTGCCAGATCTTTCTATTGTAAAAGAGCCTTTATTTTTTTTGTAGTTCGTAAATAATCTGTGGGGTGATACTATGAGACCATGTGAATCGTCTTCCCTAGCAACAGTGCGTTCAGTGTTTTTACCATCCATTGATGATCTTTGCCTTAGATAATTGTTAAATTAAGACAGTCATTTTCCAATTTCGTCAGTCCTCCTACATTCAGGTATTCTTTTGTTAAAAATGCCATTCCTTCTCTCTTCTTTTCCTTTTTCTTGAGTAGCACTATGGATATAGGAATCTTTTTAATTCAACAAATGATAACATTGACTATATATAAAATATGTGACTATACAAAAAGATGATTTTTATATATTAAAATTATTAATTCTGAAACCCTAGACCCATTTTGTATTCCTTCTAAATCTAAATACAGAACTCATGAAATATTAATTCCATCCTTATATAGTTGCAAGGTTTTCAAAGCAGACATGAAGAGAAATGAGATCTTTGTTTCTTGGAACTCAATATACTAATCAGATGGCCAGTGGTTATGGGAATTTCTGCTTATGAAGAAAACAGAACTAAGCATAGAATTTGGCAATTTAGACGATGACAGTCCTCTGTATTTTCAAAAAGAAATAAAAGTCTTCCATATTGAGAAGTTAAGTTCTCTGGAAAGATAAAAATAAGAAACTGATTAACTGAAATGAAGACAGAAAAAAATCCAAAGAAGCAGCCAACACATTAATAAAAGAAACCCAGAAGCAATCAAAAAACATAATTTGACTTGTATAGGCTTAGAAGAGTGCTGACGGTGAGTAGTGCATTTTTAATAAGAAAACCAGATGTGACATACATTTTACCCAATTCCTCCTTTTCTGTCCTGGCCTCCTGCAATTGCATAGTTCCAAAACCAAACTGCTATATCAAGATGGTAGTCTTCTTCCACACAATTTTAGGCAACTCTTAAAGGAGTAAAAAAGCAAAAGGGGTTGCTTTTTTAAATTATAGGATTTAAAATTTTTAGACAAAAAATTTTATCTACTTTCAAAGTCTAATCCATTTCTGAAACACTGTTTCTCACTTAACAAGATGACAAAAGTTAATTATTACTTGTATGCCTCAACTTTTATTTCCCAAAATTGTTCTATCCTTTTCTCACTGTGAAATAGAAAATGAACCATAGTGTAAAAGCTTATTTTAAGAAAGTAGAACAGAAAAAGAGAGGAAAAAAAGGGAGAGATTGGGAGAGAAATGGAAGGAAGGAAGGAAGGAAGCAAGGAAGGAAGGAAGGAAGGAAGGAAGCAAGGAAGGAAGGAAGGAAGGAAGGAAGGAAGGAAGGAAGGAAGGAAGAAAAAAGGAATATATTCTTCTGTTTCAGGGTACCGGCAAAGTCAAGCTAAAGTGACAAATCCCTTACTGTATGGGTTCAAATCATTGCAGGTAGAATGCAATGCAGGTGTATATTCAGAGATGAAATCTGAGTTTCCCGGAGTGTGTTATTGCTTCCACATTGGGGAAATGGTATAAATGGTTTATGAAACTTGCAGAGAAGGAAGGACACAAAGTAAGCAAGAGAGTTTAAGTATGTCAAAAGTGGGCAGAGATGGGAGAGTTCTAGAGTAGTAAATGAGTAGCTCAGGAACAAACTAACATAAGAGGATAGAAAAGAAAATGATAATTTGATTATAAATTACTAAGAATCGAAAGAAGAAAAATTTGAGGCAATAATAACAAAAATTCTAATTTACTGGGTTCAAGTTCTATGCCAGCACTTCACATAATAATCCCATTTAATCGTCACAACAGTTTTACAAAACAGGTGCTCCCATTCCCATTTTATAAATTAGGAAATTGACGTTTTTAGAGATTCCCTTATGTGTCTAATTTTATGGATGAGGAAAATAAGGTTCACAAAAAACACTTCCCTCACTGTGGAATATTCCCCGTGTGGATGATGGGCTGGGTGTCTGATTCTAGGGCACACCCTCATCCAAGCCCAGCTGCATAAACCAACGTTATAATATGAGTGCATGGCTGATTAGTGGTGTTCAACTCAAAATAAAGCTAAGGAGAAGAACAGAACTTCATGGCGCCCACAGCCAAACTGCACAGAGCACCATTGCACGGCTACTAGGGTGCTTACCTAGCTAAAAGAATGCAGGCTACTATGTTCAGAAATGAGGCCCCAAAACACAGTCTTTAAAAATTGCTTAATGTAGGTGTATCACCTTATAAATAGGTAAAACAATGCAGTGTGATGCATTTCAAATTTAATGAATATGAGTTACGTATTATCAAGTCCCCTTTTGAAAGATATTGACATTGCACATTCTGATTACTAGTTCTCTTTCTTGGTTTGACTACAGTGCCCTTGTTTAAACAAACAGCCATGAATGTCATGCATGCATGACAATGCATGTCATGCATTCAGGAAAATGTTTGCAGTGAGTTAGGGTTTAGGATTGCTCTTTGTAATGGTTCCATTCCAGGAAGTAACTGACTCGTTTTATAATGGAACCGTCCTAAATGTATAATTCAGGGTGACACCCTTGGAGTCTTTTAAAACAATGGCTACATCTGCATTTCTGAAAAGAAAAACAACTTGGAACATCCCAAGTCAGAACCATGCCCAGAAACAAAAATATCCGCCTCAGAAAAGAGGGTGAGACCGGGAGACACTTTTAGCACGCTGTCATGTCAAGCTGATGATAATTGGTTTTACCTGACACTCCCACCAAAGCCATATCATTCGTTACCTTGTCAGAATAAATCTACCTGCTGTTTCACAGGTTCGATTAAGAAGCCCTTATTATTTTGTAATAGCACCTTAATCTGAATTTGTGTACACGTCTTCATATTAAATGGATGCTTCCGGATTACATATTGCTGAGATTGGTTGTTCTTATTGTAAACAATGTTCTTAAAGAACTGAGGCTGGCATCAGGATTGGCCTTGTGTGCTACAGAGATGTCTTCAGATTAATCCCAGGAGGTTTCATATCATTGCCCACAGGAGAAATAAGGTACCTAGGATTGCTATCAGAGTAATTACTGTTTAGTCATGCCTTCTCACTGTTATCCCAGATTTTTAAAAATTTCACTTTGCTTCCCTTTGTCTTTTTAAGACTTCAGAATGTGTCATAGCAAGGCTTCAGTACGCTTTGCTCCACATGGCAGTGAAAGTGTTTACCGAGTTTGAGTTGTTTGTGCCCATAAAATGCAGTAAAAATCTGAACTCTGCCTCATTTTCAGAGCGTGGCTACCAACTGGCCTCTGCGGGAGCCCATGTGGTTGGAAAGAAACACTAGCGTTATTTGGACTTGAAAGCTCCTGGAAAGGGCTTTAACTACTCCAGAGGGTGGGCAGTTTGTTTGGCAGATAAGGGCACTGGATAAGAGGCTCTCTGATGAAACTCTGTCTGCACCAAGAGGTGGGAAGAGAAATAACAATTACTGAGGGCATACTCTCTACCAGGCTTTGTGCACAATAATTATTAAACCCAGCTACCACCTGCTGAACACGTGTTGTGTGTTCTGTGTTTTACAGTCTAATATATTTCTTGCAACTGAGGTAGGTACAATTATTCCCATTTTTCCAAGTAGTGAACTATGAATGAGAGAGTTAGGTAATTTATCTAAGACAAACAAACCTAGTAAATTAGAAAAAGGGTTTCAAATTTGGTTATGTCTGACTGCAAATTTTCTTGGTAATATATTAAAGTACCGTCTGATTGAGTCATTTTATTGTGAACTTTCTGGGCTCAAAAGAGAGTTAAGGGGGGAAGGTGAGGCTAGTCAGAGAAGGGCTTTTAAGACAAAAGTGGCTGGGAGCATTAGGACATGGGGGAGTCACAGAGGCCTCTGCACCATAGGTGGCAGCTTGGACATTTTCTTGTAGATAATAAAGGATCACTGGCACAATTTTAAGCAGGCCTGGTCAGACACAGAGTGGAGAATGGATCTGAGTATGAATAGACTGAAGACTTTGAAAGCAGCTGGTCAAACAGCAGAAGAAGAAAGCCCCAAATAAAGATGCTGGTAGAGGTGGCCAGATAGCTCAGAGTAGAGAACTGTTTGAGATGAAGTCAGAGGGTAGCAGAGCACCTCAACTATGTTCTCTCCTTACCTGTGAATACACTGGTCAAATGTTCACTTAAAAAAGAGCCAGAGAAATCTGAAGTCTTTTAGTTTGCAATTTTCATAAGGATGCTGGTTTCTTACATTTTAGCTAAGAACATCTTATTCTTCAACAAATAACCTAGGTTTGAAAGTTAATTTTTAAAGTAGTGTGGATATTTTTGGAGTAAAAGCATAATGTTTTCAGCTGGTCAACAGAAAAGTATACTTATTTAACAAAGAATGGCTGACCTATGATCTTATCTTGAAGTAAATGAGTATAATTTGGACAATGAAAGCTTTCACTCAAACAAGGTTGTACTTTGATTAGGAGTTATCATTCTTTAGACATCCTGTGAACTTTATTTTTCTCACTTTACTAAATACCATGATTGAACAACAACACAGAACCGAGAATTTTTCAGTGTCAATTGGTTAATATTATGAAAGTTGCATATGAAAATGCTTTAGCTTTGCTTATCATAATAAATATTGGGTTTATTAACTTACCTACTATTTTGGTTAAAATTTGTGGTACATACTAATCATTTCAAATTAAGAAGTAGTAGCCTAAAAAAGTGAATAAACTTCAAAAAGTACAAAAGTAATTATTTTCTAAAGTAAAACATTCATTTATTGATTCAAAAATCCTTAATAAGTATTTGGTATATGTCAAACTAGCACAAGGAACTGGGAATACTGCCACAAATAAACACATAAACCTGAAATGATAGGTTCTGAAGAAAAATAGACCAGGACAAAGGGATACAGGCTGATGCTAAGTCTCACTATTTCAGTTGGAGTGGTTGAGGAAGGTGTCTTTAAGGAAGGTACCTGGATAGATTGAGGATGCCAGCCTTGCAGACATCAGAGGAAGGGGAATTCCAGGAGGTAACCAACAAGTGCAAAGGGCCTGGGGTTAGTATGGGAATGACCTGTGGTAGGCAATGACGTGAAGGAGGAGAAAAGTGGTGGAAAATAAGGACAGAGGTTACTCAGGAGCTGGATTTTGGAAGAGTAAAACCTTTGAATTTTGTTCTATACACAATAGGCAGCTGTAGGAGGGGTTTGAATTGGAGAGTGATGGGATCCAAATTATGCTGCAGAATCATCACTCCGGCTGCTCTGTGAACAACAGATTTTAGTGACTCAGGAATTGGGCTATTTATTAGAAGACTATTAGGTGTAGGAGAAAGAGCGTGGTGAAAAGTGATCAGGATGGTGACACATTTTGAGAAGGGAGCTGAGATAAAAGTCTCTTTCTAATAACTTCATGTTAAAGGAGGAGAAAATGGAATGAAGAGAAAGATGACACTTCACTGAGAAGTATAAACTATTATTTTTTAAATAATAATTATTCTCTTCTTTTACAAGATCTTGTAATGAGGAAAATCAGATCAGTTTTTATTCTTCTGCGAGGCTAATACTCCACTAATTATGTCTAGAGCTAAGGTGATACACTTATTTTTCAATAGTAAAAAAAAAAAATCTACTTTAGTAAGAGTTAATAATGATAATACCACATTACATTATTTGAGCACTCACTATGTGCCAGGCACCTTGCTAACAGCTTCCCAGATTTTATTTATCTTTCTGTAATAATCCAAAGTGATAGCTACTATTATTTCTGCTCTCTCTTTATTAGAGATGAGGAAACCAAGGTTCAATGAGGTTAAGTATTTGACCAAATCCATACAGCTAGAGAATGACACACCTAGGAATTAAAGCCAGATCTGCTTGACATTGAACCCAGCTCTCAACATCTAATCTACTATGCATATAAATATATTGAAGGACACAGAACAACAACAACATGAAAACCATTCAAGTATTCCAAAGAGTACTTTTAACTGGCATACACAATTTTCTTCTGACCATTTAATAGTATATAAACCCAGTCATCTTGGGCTATACTCCTTTGTACTCAATAGGTATTAATTGGGAAACTTGGCCCACAAAAAAAGAAGTTGCCTTCATAATACCTATGAAGAATGCTGAATTTTTTACTTGGTTATGTTAAGCCCTCTATGGATTTGATTTTTCTTCTTTAGTAACATTAATAATAAGGAGACTAGTAAGTTAATCTTTGAAGTGTATATATATATCCTTTTTTTTTTAAACACAGATACTAATAGAGAAGCCATCTTTTAAACTTTATCTTACAGTTGGTGACAGGAAACACAAAAGATATACCTTATAGAAAGCAAAGCCAAATAAACAACAATAACAACAAAAATATGTATATATATAATGTCCTTGATTCCTTCCTAGCTCTACCAGTACATCTTATATCTGAGAATCATGAAAGACCCCTCTACACTTTTAATTCAAAAGCCAAATCGATCTTCCATTTTCCCTTTAAGTCTTTTAAATTTTTTTTCTTCATTTAGGAATTTTAGTGAAAGGCAACAGACATGTGGAAATAATAATAGTAAAAACAATGGCTAACATTTATTAAGTGTTACTATGTGCCATAGAATTGGTAATTTAAATCTCTAGTTAGACCAGATATGATTTGTTGACATTTCAAATGAAAATCTAAATCATCTTTCCTTTCTTAAACATGTGTGCACACACACACATGCACACAAGGATATTCTGAAGCATTTCATCTGAAAAATGTAGAAAAATGCAGAGAAATGAGATGGCAGGTAGAGAAATTAGATGGAAAATAGCCATTAATTTCCATTACTTGGACTGGTAGCCGTAAGAAAGAGTATTGGATATTCGTTGTAGAAGCAGGAGTCATGAATGACCTAGTCTGGACCAACAGAAAAATGTGAAAACTAAGGTATGAATGGGGCGTGAAGAGGAACTGAGAGAGTTGTGGGGTTTTAAGCAGAGAGGGCTAAGGTGGATGAATAGGAGGAAGGAAATCCAAATGTCTAAAATGTGTAAGTGAGTAATTCTCTCAATTGAGTAATGTTTTAAGTATCTCATGGTAGCTACTAGCAATTGAGTGGTACAAAATAAACCTTTCTTTTATCTTAAATAGAAGGATTTGGTTCTTTATGACTTTTGATAAGAAAGATTATACTATCATGTAAGCATGTCATAAAGGATTTTAAAAGTACTGGTTTTAATAAGATGCTCAAGAACTGAAAACTAGAGTTTTTATAGGTATTTTGCAAGTAATATACTGCAACCCTATATCAGATGGTTGAAGGCAGCATGCTAGAATAACAAGTTTTATGTGTGTGATGCTCAGGAAACTTGTCTTCAAAGAAACTAGCCAGTGATTGATAACTAGGCACATTCTTCAGCAGACTCAATATGAATTTCAATAAATTTAACAGGTGAGAGCCTCAAGTTAAAAAATTATATTCAGTAAAGTTAAATCCTTTGAGAACTAGGTCAACTTTCACTCAAACACCCCTAAAAAGACTTTATATTTTTTGAGAAGGGGTACTGGTGGTGTGGGAGATGGTTATTCCTCTAAAATGTTTGATAAAACCAATCTTTAAGACCTACCTTAAAGCTTTTTAGAATATGCGTAATTAAAATTATGTTTAAATCTTTGAAACTATTTGCAAGGCATGTAATAATTGGTGATGTATTTTTCAGGTAAAAAATGGCTCAAAGGAAAGGCTTACTTAAATAAAAAAATAAAATAAAATATTAATACTCAGAAAATCTCTAAATCAAAAATATTATTGCAATTATCTCTACAACAAAAGTCCAAAAGCATTTTGAAGGAACAAACATTAATCATGGTAAGGCAGTCCCATAAAATCACAGGGAAGATCAAGAGGCCCTCTGCTCTGAGCACTTTGTGGCATGTTTGGAATATGTTGGAAGTGTAGTCATTTCTTAGTGGAAATGATATGAAGGAATCAGCTTTTATAAATAAACTATGTTGGATGATGCTAAAATCTTGTTCTTTCATTATTTATCCATGGCACCCATATGTGAAATCACTGATTCCACAGAAAAATTCCATTCTCCAAAATTTCAGGATTTACTCAAGAAAAGAGGATTCCATCATGCAGCTCATTAGAAGGGAGCCAGTACATGGAACTCATCGTGTCAGTGTTGAAAGTTTACACACATGGGTCAATAAGGCAACCCAGAGACTGAGAACAGCAGGAAAGAGCAGCAGTGATAGGGCTAGCGAGTGAAGAGGAGGATAGAGTGTAACCAAAGCCAGGAGTCAGGCTGCCTGGTCCAAGATAGGATCACGAGGGGCAGCAACCAAAGCTAGAGATGCTGCCCAAAGTGGAGAACAGGTGAAAATACCCTGATTTCTCCACTCCCCGACCCTCTTGACTCCCACCAGTGTTTCTCCTTTACAAAAACCAGACTAAATTTAGTTGGCAAGGGAGCCTGAGAAATACAGTTTTTAGGAATCAGATTCTTATGATAGAGAACAGATCCAAGGAAGGACACGTGGGCAATGATAGACATGTTTTTGGTCTGCTTATATTTTGACTATCCACAAAATGTTTTTCAAATGAAAGTTTTGGTGACAAAAGCTCCATATTGAGACAACCTCAGCATTCATGCGTAAAGTGAGAATTCTACTGGAAAATGGTGCCAGAACTCAAATGGGAACCATCACATATCCTCAAAAAACTTTAAACACTGTAAAGGTGGAGGAAATCAAGTATAATTCTAATGAAAAGAGACTTACTGGGATACTTCACTTAGTAGAATGGGTTCAAGCTCTATCTAGGATAATACAAGAGGTGCTAGATCACCATTGTTTTTTGTGGCTGAGGAGAACTCCATGGTATACATAGACCACATTTTATTAATCCATTCATGTATTTATGGGCACTTGGGTTGTTCACACATCTTTGCAATTGTTAAACACACATATAAATTAAAAGTAAATGCATGGAAAAACATATACCATGATAGAAGTAATCAAAAAATGGGAATAGCTATATTAATTTCAGAAAGAGCAGACTTCAAAGCAAGGAAATTTGTCAGAGATAAAGAGGAGAATCACATAATGTTAAAGGGGTCAAGGATACCTAGCAATGGAGCACCAAAAATGTGAGGCAAAAACTGATAGAACTGCAAGGAGAAAGATGAATCCACTATTAAAGTTGGAGACTTCAACACACCACTGTCAGAAATGGACAGATCAGTCAGCAGAATATCAGTTAGGACACAGTTGAACTCAACAACACCATCAATCAACTGGATACAATGGAGATCTCTGGACTACTTTATCCAACAGCAGCAGAATACACATTCTTCTCAAGCTCACATGGAACATTCACCAAACAGATCACATTTTGGGCCATAAAACACATCTTAAGCAACAAACAAACAAAAAAACAGACATCACATAATGTCTTCTCTTAGAACACAATACAATTAAACTAGAAATCAATAGCAAAAAAATAGCAGGAAAATTCCAAAGTACTTGAAGATTAAACAACACACTCCTAAATAATCAAAGAGCAATGGTAAAATATTTTGAACTAAATAAAAAGGAAAGCACAACTTATCAAAATTTGTGTGATGCAGTAAAGGCAGTGCTTAGAGGAAAACTGTAGCATTGAATACGTATATTAGAAAAGAAGATAGATCTAAAATAAATAATTTTCCATTTAAGGAACTAGATAAAAGAAGAGGAAATTAAATCCAAAGTAAGCAGAAGAAAAGAAATAATAAAAATTACAACAGAAATCAGTGAAATTGAAAACAGAAAGGAAGTAGAAAAAAAATCAATGAAACCAAAAGCTAATTCTTTGAAAAAATCAATAACCCACAAAAAACAACGGTGAGCTAGCATCTCTTGTATTATCCTGGATAGAGCTGGAGCCCGTTTTACTAAGAGAAGTATCCCAAGAATGGAAAAACAAGCACCACATATGTGCACCATCAAATTGATATTAATTGATCAACACTTATGTGCACATTAGTGTAACATTCACTGGGTGTCAGGCAGATGGGAAATGGGGGAGGTGGGGATGGGTATATTCACACCTAATGGGTATGGTGCACACCAGCTGGGGGATGGACACACTGGAAGCTCTGACTTGGGTGGGGCAAAGGCAATATATGTAACCTAAACATTGGTACCCTTGTAATAAACTGATATAAAAAAAAGAAGAAAAACCCAGAAAAGATCAATAAAATCAATAAGACTCTTGCCAGGCTAAGACAAACAAGAGACAGAACAAAAACTCCAACATCAGGAATAAATCAAGGGGCATCATTACATATCACATAGATATTATAAGGATAATAAAGAAGTACCATGAAAAATTCTTCAGTTCACAAATTTCATAACCAATCGGGGTGGAGAAACTGTGGCCTTCTGATTCCAAGATTGTTCATTTTTAAGCACCAAAGGAGGCAAGAAAAACTTCATCTTTCTCTCTTGTACCTGTTTTAATAAAAGGATTTGATCTGTAAAATTTGGATTCAGTAAAAATGCCACACTTAAGGATGTAGAAGGTCACATGTGGCCTTAAAGCCCCAGGTTCCCCACCCCTGAATGGACTGATTCCTGGAAAAACATAATCTGCCAAAACTCACACAAGAAAAAGTACATAAACGAAGTAGGTTTGTATCTATTAAGGAAATTGAATTAATAATTAATAATCTTTCCAAAGAGAAAGTATCAGGTCCAGATGAGTTCACTGGTAGATTTTATCAAACATTTAAGAAAAATATTATACCAGTTCTCCACAATCTCTTCCAGAAGACAGAAGCAGAAGGAATACCTCCTAATTCACTCAATGAGGTCAGCATTACCCTAATACCAAAATCAGACAAAGCCACTGCAAGAAAAGAAATCCGTAGACCGATATCTCATATGAACATAAATGCAAAAATGTTCAAGAAAAAATTAGCGAATAGAATCCAACAATGTATTAAAAATCATACACCACAGCTAAATGAGATTTATCCTTGGTATATGAGGCTGGTAGAATATTTTAAAATCTATTAATGTAATTCACCACATCAAAAGACTAAAAAAGAAAAATTAAATAATCATATCAATAGATGTAGAAAAAGCATTTGACCAAAATCTAACATCCATTTGTGAAAAAAACTCTCAGTAAACTAGGACTAGAGGGGAACTTCCTCAGCTTGTTAAAGAATATCTATAAAGAACCTACCTACAGTTAACATCATACTTAGTGGTTAGAGACTAGAAGCTTTCCCACTAAAATCAGAAACAGGTCAAAGGTGCCTGTGTCTCATTACTGCTTTACAATATCATACTGGAAATCCTTCCTAATGAAATAACACAGAGAAAGGAAATAAAAATTATACTGAATGGAAAGGAAGAAATAAAATTTTCTTTGTTCACAGATGGCATAATTATCTATGTATAAAATCTAAAAGAATTAACAAAAAATCCTGCTGGAACTAATAAGTGTTAATAGTAAGGTAGAGGATACAAGGTTAACATAAAAAAGTCAGTCATTTTCCTAAGTACTGGCAATGAGAAAGTGGAATTTGAAATAAAACATACCACTTACATTAGAGCCACCCAAAATGAAATAGGTACAAATCTAACAAAACAGAGATCTCAAAATCTACCAGAGGAAGACTACAAAACTCTGATTAAAAAATATCAAAGAACTAAATATCTGGAGGGATATTCCATGTCCACAGATAGGAAGACATAATATTGTCTAGATGTCAGTTCTACCCAACTTGATCTATAGATTCATGTCAATTCCAATAAAAATCCCAGCAAGGTATTTTATGGGTATAGACAAAATGATTCTAAAGTTTATATGGAGAGGCAAAAGACCCAGAATATTGAACATGATGTTGAAGGAAAAAATAAAGTTAGAGTGCTGATATTACCCAACTTAATATAAAGTTACAGTTACCAAGACAGAGTCATATTGGAAAAAGAATAGGCAAATAGATCAATGGAAAAGAAAAGAGAGTTCTGAAATAAACTTATATAAATATAGT
Organism: Lepilemur ruficaudatus; assembly: GCA_963574885.1. Taxonomy (NCBI): domain Eukaryota; kingdom Metazoa; phylum Chordata; class Mammalia; order Primates; family Lepilemuridae; genus Lepilemur; species Lepilemur ruficaudatus. Next base: position 26,401 of record CAUYRT010056625.1, read on the forward strand.
CAACCAATCTTTGACAAAGGAGAAAGGACAATACAATGAAGAAAAAAGAGAAAGGAATTTCAATAAATGGTTCTGGAACAACTGGACATCCAAATTTAAAAATAAACATTAATAAATTTAGATAGAATTTACACTCCTTAAAAAAGTTAAAGTGCACCAAAGATCTAAATATGCAATGAAAACTATAAAACTTCTAGAAGAAAATGTAGGAGAAAATCTAGATGACCTTGGGTTTGGCAATGACTTCTTAGATATAACACCAAAAGCCTGTGAAAAAAATAATCGATATTTTGAACTTTATTAAAATTAACTTCTGCTATACAAAAGACAATGTCAAGAGAAAGAAAAGACAAGCCACAGACTGGGCTAAATACTTGCAATGGACATATCTGACAAAGGACTGCCATCCCAATATGCAAAGAGCTCTTCAAACTCAACAATAAGAAAATAAACAACCCAATTATATACAAAGTAGGCCAAAGACCTGAAGAGACATTGCACCAAAAAAGACAGACAGATGGCAAATAAGTATCTGTCAGGATGCTCCATATGGTAAGTCATTAGGGAAATGCATATTAAAACAACAATGAAATACCACTATATACCTATTAGAATGGTCATAACTTAGAACACTGATAGCACCAAATGCTGGAGAGGATGTGGAGCAACAGAAACTCTCATTCACTGATGGTGAGAGTGCAAAATGGTACAGCCACTTTGGAAGACACTTTGGCAGTTTCTTACAAAGCTCAGCATACTCTTATTGTAAGATCCAGCAATTGTGGTCTTTGGTACTTACCTAAAGGAGCCAAAAACTTAGGTCCACTCAAAAAAAAAAAAAAAAAAGCTGTACACAGATGTTTACAGCAGTTTTATTTATAATTACCAAAGCTTGGAAGTATGTGAGATGCCCTTTAGTGGGTTAATGGATAAATAAACTGTGGTACATCCAGGCAATGGATTATTGTTCAGTGCTAAAAAGAAATGAGCTATCAAGCTGAGAAAATACATGGAAGAATCTTAAATGTATATTACTAGGTGAAAGAAATCCATCTGCAAGGGCTACATATTGTATGATTCCAACTACGCGACACTTTGGAAAAGGCAATACCATGGAGACAGTAAAAAGATCAGTGTTTTTTGCAGGGGTTGAAGGGGAGGACTGATGAACAGGTGGAGCATAGAGTATTGTTAGGGCAGCTAAAATATTCTGTCTGATACTGTTATGGTAGATACATGTCATTGTACATTTGTCCAATCCCATAGAATGTACAACACTAAGAGTGAAGCCTAATGTAAACTGTGGTTTTGGGCGACTAGGATATATCTATGTAGTTTCATCAACTGTGAGCAACGTACCACTCTGGTGGGGGATGTTGATAACAGAGAGGCTATGCATGTAAGAGGGCAGGAGGTATATGGACATTTCTGTGCCATTCTCTCAATTTGACTGTGAACCTAAAACCACCCTAAAAATTGAAGTATATTAAAAGAAATTAAACAAAGAAAAGTATATGTCAGCTGTGTGAGTAAAGGCACCATACTTATTTTTCATGGTTTACAACAGCCTTGGGTTACTTATCTTTTCATGAAAATATTGCTTCTTTCAGTCACAGATGTAGGATTCTGCTGGAAGATTCTCAAATTGTATCCTTGAGGTTATATATAAAAACGATTTTTTTTTCCTTTAGCAACTAGACCTACATTGAGAAGAGCCAATAATCTTTTGGCAGTTTTACCCATCAATCCATTTGAGAGCCCTGATGTGTGAAACAATGGCAATATTTGAGTACATGCAGTTAGATCGAGTCCCCAGCTTTCACAAAAAAAAAAAAAAAAAATCACCTTCTTATGTAATGTTTAATGATGGCTAGTTTAGTGTAGGCTCCATGTATACAGTAAAAGCAACTACTTAACTAAAAAGTGATTTGGCTAAAAACTAGAAAAATGAAACATTATTTTCTTTATATATTGTCTTTGTTACAACAATGTTCTCATATACTTCAGGGAAATGAGACTAAACATTCTAAGTTCTAAAGGTAAAACTGATATTTCCCAAGGTTGTCCTTCTTGAAATAGTTCCTTTCTTTTTGATGATGGTTTTTACTTGCATATATTGCAAAATATTTTAATGCCCCAAATGATATCCATACTAAGAATGATATAAAGTCAGTTTTTCATCTCCATTAAAATTTTCTCTAGCAATCAAATATTTAAAATGTCTGAAAAACAGATTCTTCTCTTTGGCTACTCAGTTTTTACTCATCTTTCTTTTATTCTTTACAAGGTTTCAATTATACTTGAAACATTCTTCACTGTGACATATAATAGAAAAGCAATTGGCCTTTCATTTTGTCCTGCCTTTCTTACCATAGTTTTATGATCACATAATAATTTCAGCTAACATTAACTTGTGTTTTGAATGTACAAACTGATATTTTGCTTACTGCTTCCCTAGGGATGTTCATCTATATGAAACATCTAAATACTTTTCAAATAACTCTAATAAATCCTTAAAGTATCAAATTGGAACCAATATAGGCAAATCACTAGGAAAATTATGTAGGTGTGGTTCATGTCTAACCTACAGTCATTATGTTAAATCATGATGTCTAAGGCAGCTGGTTGGATTTATATATTAAACATAAATTTTCTAAGTGACACTTTTCCTAATACACTATGATTTTACTTTTCTGAACTTCAAGTCTTATTTCATTAGAATGATTCAAATAACTACACTAGAAACTCACAAAAATTTTCATCAAATTTAAGGTTTATGGAACATGTCACCTAAAAGATGTAAAAGCTGTATTGTTCTCATTTCTTTTTTTGTGCCTGCTATTTAAAATCAAAAGACTTATACTTGATAGAAATGGAGAATAAAAGACTGAATTGGAACATAATAGAAATCCAAATATGAACAAAAAATCACTTTGTATTCCACTCACATGACTGGATCTTTTTTTCTTTATTGAACTATCGAGAGGGATCAATTTATTTCAGGATGTGAACAATCTTTCTGTGAATTTAGAATAATTTATGTTTTTTTCTTTGAACTAATTTTAATTCAGAGGCTAGATTACCTGCATTATTTTCCATATGATACTTTTGCAAGTGATTGAAATTCAACAGGATGGTGCAATATTGAAGGTGGGAGGCAGCGCGCTGTGTAGACAGTAGACAGGCGGGACGGTAGCTATGGAATGCACAGAATGGAAATACATGTGACAGAGTGGTCATTATTATGATTATTATTTTACTTATCAATACTATGCTTTTTATGATCCCAAATGCCTTCTAAGGATGGTGCTTTTAAATGGAGAGCCCTTTTTAAGCTATACACCTTGACTTTGCTCTGCAAAGGAAAAAAGAGGTGTAGGGAAGAGAATGATCTACTTAGTGGAAAATGTAACTGCTTCTTATGACTGTAAATCCTACTTATGTCATAAATCCTGCTAAACTTATGAAAACTTCATAGAAATGAATCAGTTGGAGAGACTGCTGATGGGCTGAGTTTTGTGTCTGGACTAGGTGTAGGATATAAAGGCAGAGGGAGCCATGAAAACATAATCCCCTAGAAATTAGAAAAAAAGGGAACTGTCATGGAATATTGAGAGTTGTAGAATTTGTGAAGTTTCAAAAATCGTATCTTACCTAGAGTCCTTAAGGGAAGGGGACTACAGCTAATACCTTGGTAGTTTCCAAGAGGTCTGAAACATAGTCTATCTTGTCTTCATAGTATCCCTTGTGCCTCGTGCATAGTAAGTAATCAACATGTATTTGCTAAATGAATATCTTATTAATTTCAAAATGAATAATTACAGCAATAAATTTAAAAGTAAGCAGTAACCATTTCTTCCTTTCCCTTAACCTGTTTTCTATACTCATCAATCTTTAGCATTTCTTTCCTTGTTTTAAGCACGTAACTACATTTTGACAAATTATCTGGATGAAAACCAAGAAGTTCAGTCAAACAAAGGCTTATTACACTATGAATTAAAATAATAAAAGTGCAGTGGTTTGAAAAGTATATTTATTGTTATTAATCAATCATCAACAAAGTTCTGTACACAATGAAACTTACTTTTAATAATTTGCCTCTCAATGTTCTTCTAATCTTGTCTCCTCTCCTGACATCAATATTAAAAGAATCTTGAAGGCGTTGGTGGTATAGTGGTGAGCATAGCTGCCTTCCAATATTAAAAGGATCAGTCAGGCTGCTCAAATCAGTGGAGATTTAAAGCAACGTAGAAGAAACCCTCAAAAGGAAACTAAAACCTCCACACCCGCCCACCTGTGTTTCAGCTGCAAAGCTTCCAAGAAGAAAATTAACAGAGAAAAGGAGACTAAGAGGGAGCAAAATGGAAAAAGAAAAGAGAGAGTCTAAGGAATTGCCCCTTGAATCAGAAATGGAATACCCGCTTCACGCTTGCATCAAAGTTCTGCTGCAAAATTTTGTTGTTCTCTGATGAAGTTTTCCTCAATGAATCAGACTGCATAATTCTAAGTAAAA
>CAUYRT010056627.1:0-23223 GCA_963574885.1 Lepilemur ruficaudatus
CATAAGAATTTTGGTGGGACACAAACATTCAGACAGTAGCAGATGCCCGATTGACCTGGCTGAGATGTTCTCTGAATTGCACTGTGGTCCGAGGCTCGTCCTGTTCAATCCTTCTTTCCCCATTTCCTTTTATGTTTTTCACATCTGTGTCACGGGCTAAGGATATTCCTACCTGTACCTGCTCTCTCCCCTTTTATCTTTCACAGCATTTCCCCCCAAAAACCTTTTGTACTTCTAATCCCATTTTACATCTGAAAACGTGAGCGAGAATAAAAGAAAATGAATTTATTAATTTAGTTAATGTAATTCCAGAGCTAACTTAATGCCTGCCTAGGACCTATTAGGTGCTCAAAAAATATTTGTCAGATAAATGCTTCTTATGTTCGAGTTGCCTGCAATAGTGTATAAAAGACACACATGTTAATAGCTAACTAAAGCAGGAGGCAAAATGTTAAAAAAATTGTAATGAGAGAGGAATAAGTAATAGTAATGTGATTTGGTTGTAGAAAATTAAATTGGACAGAACATCAGGGGGCTTCATGGAGGAGGCAGCGTTCCATATGATTTTAAAGGGGATATAAGGTTTCCATGAGTGAAGAAGTCGCTAAGCTTTAGAAAATAGAATGAGCTATTTTCTAAAGCTTGGTGTCTTTATATAAAGCAAAGCGGTATATTTTATTAACATGGCTTGTCCTTGACAAGGCAGTGGTGCCATACAACCATGGTGGCTTTTATAGAACATATATAGACATTCTATAAGATGAACAGAGGAATAGAGAGGGAACTTAAGGTAACACTTTGTATATGAGGCATATAAAGTCTTATATTTAAATAGTCAAGGAATAAGAACAGAGACAGTTATAACGGTGCTGTCTGATAGAAGTACAATGTAAGCTAAAAATTAGAATCATACATGTGATTTAAAATTTCATAGTAGCTATATTTAAAATATGTATAAAGAAACAGGTAAAAAATATTTAATAATATATTGTATGTTATCCAACATACCTAAAATGCTATCATTTTTGCATGAATCAGTATAATTATTTTTTTTAGAGACCAAGTCTCACTCTGTCACACTGACTAGAGTGCAGTGATGTGATCATAGCTCACTGCAACCTCCAACTCCTGGCTCAAGCGATCCTCCTGCCTCAGCCTTCCTAGTAGCTGGGACTACAGGGGAGCACCACCATGCCCGGCTAATTTTTTCTACTTTTAGTAGAGATGGTGTCTTGCTCTTGCTCAGGCTGGTCTGGAACTCCTGAACTCAAGCAATCCTCCTGCCTTGGCCTCCCAGAGTGCTAGGATTACATGCGTGAACCATCATAACCGGCCCAATATAAAATTTTTAATGTGATATTTTACATTATTTTTTCTTACTGTGTCTTCAAAATCTAGTGTGTATTTTGTGCTTAATAGCATACCTCAATTCAAACTAACCACGTTTAAGTGCTCAGTAGCTGCCTGTGGTTAGTGGATATAGTACTAAGGAGCACAATTCTATAATATCCAATCTGGAATGGCCTAAGACAACATTTTACAGAATTCACTGCTGAGAGAGGAAACTCTTGTCTCTCAAAAGGTGTTGGCTGAAAGCATAGCCTTTGGAAGATTGGCTTTGGAGACTTACAAGAACTGGGAGAGTTTGAATCCAGCTCTCCTAATGGCTAAGGGTGCAGATATGAGAAAATTAGAGCCTCTCTGAGTCTATTTCTTCACCTGCATGGTAACAATACAAAACCATCCAGCTATTTCATTGCTGCTGCTTCTTCTCCCATCCTCCCGAACTGCTTGGAGAAAACGGTATGGGGAGCTAACTACTCACAGAGATCTTAAAGTCCAAGCTGTGTCCTTCCTTATTAAAGCTATAAGAGATGATCCAAAGAGAGGGGGGGAAACAAAGTCTCATATGATATAGACAATCGGCCAGTCCATCAATCAGCAAGGAAAATTGTGTGTATGGCACGTGTCCAGTATCCACATTCACACACGCTCCGGAGTAGATAGACCCTGCCTACAAGGCACCAACTTGCGCTGAGGAGAACACAGTGAGAATACAGGAGTTCTGCTGTATGCTGGCTCATCAGGAACTCGAAACCAAAGCCAAAACATACACAGAACACACAAGTGTGTAGTGTTTAGAATATTCTGAAACAACACTACCTTTATTCTAAGCAGTTACTATTATCAGCAGTAGGAAATATATGATTAAAACATGAACAAAATCCCCCTGTTCATCAGACTTAGAAACAGAGTAAACAACAAAATGAACATATCATATATAATTATATATGTATTCAGATATAAAGATATGAGTTTATTAGTGACAAGCAATAGAAAGACAAAAAAGAAGGAGGAGAAGAGCGACTGTGGTGAAGAGGGTGCTTTAGTTAAGTGTGGTCTTTAGAGCATCTTTGGGAAGGTGTCTTTGGATGGAGACTGGAACAGAGGGTGGGTGGGAGGGGTCCAGGTGGAGGGAGCAGTAGGCTGTGAAGCTGGGCAGCAGGGCTGAGAGGGAGGTTGGCAGGAGCTGCAGGATGCCAGACGGGGCCAGATTTGTGCAGAGTGTGAGACCTGATTCTTGGTATAGATGCCACAGAGCAGGAAAGTGACATCATCCAATTTACACTTTAAAAAGACCAACCTGGCAGCTCTGAGAATGACTTGGAAGCAGAGAGACTGGATTTGTAGGCTGTTGCAGCAACCCAGAGGAGAGGTGATGGTGGTGTCGCCTAGGGTGATAACAGGCAAGGAGATGAGAAACAGTCCAAGCTGGACTCACACTTGAAAGGTGCAAGTGTTGAGGAGGGAGGAGCATGGAATTTGAAGTCAGAACATCAGAGTTTAAGTCTTTGCTTATTATTTACAAGCCCTAGGATGTTGGGTCACTCATCACATGTCTGTGATGCCGATTCTTTAATATAATTAAAATAATAATAATGGCTATCATTTATGAACTACTTAGTGCTTAACACTAGTTTGACTGTTGGTTGCTGTAAGAACAAACCATCTCACAACTTAGATGCTTAAAACAATAAAAGTTTATTTTTTTTCATGATTCTGTAGGTTGAAGAGGTAATTCTTGTTTTCTTATTAGAGTTGACTAGAGCACAAAGATGGTCCTCACCAGCACTCTGTATTAGAAAACATTTATAAAAATGTTTTTAATTTGGTAGATAAAATGGTACCTATATTGTATTTTAAACTATTGTTTCATTATTCTTTAGTTGAGGTCAAATTTTTATGTTTAGCCATATTCTATTTATTGAATTATATAAGCTCTTATTATATCAAAGACATTAATCCCTTGTCTATCACATTAGATATAATTTTTCCTCTGCAGTTTGACCCCTAACCTTTTAATTTTGATTTTCCAGAAGTTGGTACTACAGGCCATCGTCTGGCAGCTCAGCTGGGGCTGTTGTCCAGTCATCTTGTTCCTCTTCCACCTGGATCTCTCCATGCGGCTGCTTGCGTTTCCTCACAGCATGGCAGCTGGTTCTCACAACGTTGTCTTCCAAGCGTAGGAAAGTGGAAGCTTCAGATGCCTTAACATCTAGCCTCCGAGGTTACAGTGCCACTTCTACCACATGTCTGTTGTTCCAAACAAGTCAGAAAACCAACCCAGATTAAAGCAAAGAGGACACAGTCTCCAGATCTTGATGGGCCCCTGGCCCGGTCACATGGTAGAATGGCATGTAGAACGGGAACTGCTACTGTAGCCCTCTTTGGAAACGCAACCTCAGACGCTGTGTTGAATGTTACTTCATTTAGTCCTTTCGTGATCCCGTAAAGTAAGCACTTGAAAAGGGACACTGACACTCCCCAGCCTTGCAATTTCAACAAGCTACTAAATCTGTCTGTGCTTTTGTCTCCTCACATTTAATGGGGATAATAACAGTACTTGCCACATAAGAATTTTTGAAGGCAACGTGAGTTACTGTATGTAGAGCACTTAAGAGTAATAAGCACACTTAATGTTGGCTATTACTCTGTTGCAGTGGTGGGTGTTTATGCTCACAAGGCACAGGTTTGGAAACATCAGAACTTAAACTCAATACCATAATTCAGAAACTAGTTCACAGGGTCCCCTGGCATCCAGACACACAGGCATTCAACACAGATTGGCCAACATCTCTAGTGCCATAGTGCTCACCTCCATCACAGTGTTTTATTCTTTAAATTGGGGAGTGCGAATCAAAGAGAAAGTATATATAAAATTACTTCTTAAGCCATAGAAGTACTGTTCATTCATATTTGATTAGTTATTATTATTATTGAAATAATTAGGTCATGATCCCTCCAAAAAAGAAGGATCAGGCAAAATATAATCAAAGGGAATGTCAGTTAATGATAGCACACAAACTATGTGGGAGGAATGAAGGTGCAGTGCTTATTTCTCAAGTTCTTGTTAGTACTTGGCTGCAGGCACTAATGGATGTGCCTTACAACATTAATGTATTCTCCTAACAACTCTATGAGGTAGGCACTACTATTATCTCCTCCTGTTAATTGGAAATGGAGATGCCCCGTAGCACAAAGAGAGGTGAAGTGACTCACCCACGATCACTCGTGGGTAAGTGGTGGAGTTAGGATTCAAACCCTGCCTACCTAGCTCTAAATTCCAGGTCCTTATGATTATGTCCCACTGTCTCCCTAATAGGGCTTTGAGACGCCAAATTTTAGAAAAATTAGATGCTCGGAAGGCAGGTGCTTCCAGGGATAACCAAGAACTCTGTCAAAAGCAGAACTGAGTTCTGTACCAGAATTTGTATAAAACAAATCCCATTATCCCTACTCTTTAACATGGACCAGTTGTTTGACAGGCTTGGAATTAATTTCTAACCATTTACAGTTATATTATTTAATGTCGTAAAGCATCAGATGAGTTAAGCACTTCTGGATGCAGTAACACTTTCCATCTCCAGGAGGAAGGCGTTATTAGTTTCCTTTCCTGTAAAGTGTGGGAAAGTTTTGGGATGGAAAAGAGACTTCCCCACAGTCTTGAAGTGCAAGTGGTCTTGAAATAAGGTCTTTCAGTTCAAGTCAGAGATCTTTCTCCACATCATTAGTCTGTGTATAAGACATTTATACACTTAAATGAATGTTAACGTATAGAGCTGTTGTTTCAAAGAACTACATGTCTGTAAACTGTGATCCAATAAGTATGATCCAGTGTTATGGTTTAAATCATTTCCCTCCCCCCAAGGATGTTGAAGTCCTAACCTGCTGTACCTGCAAGTGTGACCTTATTTGGAAATAGAGTCTCTACAGATGATCGAGTTCAGATAGGGTCTTTAGGGTGGGCTCTAATCCAGCATGACCATATCCTTCTATAAAGAGGAAATCTGGACACAGAGAGAGGCGCCCACAGAGAAGCAACAATGTAAAGACACAGGGAGAAGACAGCCATCTACAAGTCAGGGAATGCCTGAAACTACCAGAGTCCAGGAGAGAGGCATGGAAATGAATCTACTTCACAGAGGCACCAACCTGCTGGCACCTTGATTTCGGATTCTAGTCTCAAGAATTGCAAAACACTAAATTTCTGTTGTGTAAGCCAGCCGGTGCCTGGTACTTTGTTATAGCAGTCATAGGAAAGGCATACGCCAGTGATCTTTCCACAACTGGCTCTCTGAACTGAAATGTGATCTTATCAGAGAAGCCACTCCTAAGTGCCTCCAAAGTTGCCCTGCCTCATAGCTGTCTACCATTTTATCCTTCCTTTTCTTATTGTTATCTGAAGAAAAATCTTGCTTATTTGTTTGTTTAAAATGTATAATCACAACATCAGAATATTAGCTTTGTGAAGGTGAGAACTTTGCCTATCTCATTCATCAAGAGACTTTGGCATAAAGTGCAAATAATATGATTGGTAAGGAAGGTGGGGGAGGTGGGCAGGCATGAAAAAAAAAAGGATGAAGGAGAAAAAGAAGGAAAAGTGGAGCTGGGTCTAGCCTCTGTTGTGAAAGTGCTCTTGTATTACAAAGAAGTATATAGATGTATTATTGATATTACCATCATAATGATTACATTTTTACTTGTACTTGAGCCCATTTGTATGCTCTTATATCCAGAATTTGGAAACCAGCTGCAGAAATCTGCTGTCTCCCTGGATGTGTTTGTCCACAGTTTTATTTCATCATCAACTGTGAATCCTTTTGACTTTGAAGCATACTGATGATTCCAGGCTCTGCTAAAAATAAATATTTGCCTTATTAATATGCTTGCTCATTTACTAATTGCTTTTTTTAATACCAGAGTCTTTTCTACAGCTGGGGTTTGTGTAACCTTTATCGATCTTACTTTACTTCTAATTACATGTGTTCTTCATTTGTAGCTAAAAGTAACTCTTGTCACCATTCCTGTCAAATTTGATCCATGACACTTTAATTATTATAATTTCTTTTCCCTGCAACTGTAGCAAAAGTGTCCACATAAATTTTTGCTAGGCCAATTCCTCGTGCAAAGAATGACAATTTGGACTTTAAGAAAGTAGATTTTCCATTGTGGTACCTTCATGTGCTCTTTAAATAGTTGAGCCACCTTCATTTCTCTGCGTTCCTTCCTCATCGAGGGCTGATCCTCTCTTCTGCACTGTCACTGTGCAGTGGAAAGAGAAGCTGAGCTAGAGAGAAAACCCCAGTTCAGTCTGGAGATTTGCATTGTGTTTCTGTTAGGAGCTCTTGGACAGGTTGCTTGAGTTTTCTGACCTGTAAGTTTCTCACCTTTAAGATGGACAGTGACGTCTCATGTCCAAGAGTAGCCTAGCTAAGGTTGCTTTCGATGCATGTTAACATTCTACAACACAGGAATTGCAATGTCCCAGGAAAATGGCAGCTGCCTACTTTGTACTGATTCCTTCTTTACCTAAATCTTCATTTATCCTATCTCTGATTCCATCTGGTGAAAGCACAGGGGCATGAGAAAGATAAGAGAAAGAGCACCCCTCTGTTGCATCTTAAAGGTGCCTGGGCCTTGATAAAGTGGCTTCCAAGCAAAAGTCCCTTCTCAGCCCACAGGTGTGAAGACACGGATTTGCTCTCCCCAGTTTCACAGCATTGGTGGGTACATCCAGACTGCTAACTGTTCATTAGTCCTGGTTCATAGGCTGGTCTAGGGATCCCAATGCATGGAGATTAACCCAGTGAAATCATACCATTAGCCCTCAGAAATGGAAGTACAGCTTTCCTGATTCCAGACCTTGCGGCCTCACTGAAGGGTGGGGGATGGAGGGCTTGACAACACCGAGGAAATCCAGTGAAGCAGCTCAGTGTGACCTTAGAGAAAGAGAGACTGAGAGAGAAAAAGAGAGAAAGATAGATAGCCCCCACAGAAGGTAGTCCATCTCTCTACTTCTCATCCTGGAGCAGAGAGGGGCTGATGCCCTAGCCTTTCCCCTCCCTTGCTCTGTTGTCAGATGGATGTGGCTTGGGTAGGAGGCAGGAAGGGATTACCATTCTTGCACAGCTGGAGACCACTCTGTGTGTGTGTGTGTGTGTGTGTGTCGAGGTGGGAGGTACAGGGAATAAAGCAAGGCCTGTGCATCAGAGTAGAGTCCTCACTTTGCCACTAATCAGCTCAGAAAACTGAGAATGAGTTATTTAACTTTCCATGTCCTCTGTCTTCCTATTTGGAAAGAGTGTGAGGTGAAAAGAGAAGATTTATGTAATAAATGGTTGAGGCGTGTGTCTAACACATTCCACTTGGAAGTGTGCAATCTGTGTTTTCACACACTGTGTGGAACTCTTTTGGCTCTAGGTATGGGGGATCTTAGTGGGTCCTGCACAGTTACATGATTTCTTTCTCTTGTTCTAATTTGTGGTTGACATTTCTGATTTTTCTGGGGAAGTCCTTTTGATGCCAGATGGATAGTGGGGCAGTTGGGGCCCAAGGGAGAGGTGATATGCTTGCCTTGCAGTTTCGTGAGAAATAGAGAAGCACTAAGAAGTCCCGTAGCATGTGGGGCCCCTCGGCCCAGCAAGGAGGATTCGGCGCCTGCTGCACAGCCGGTAGGACGTGGCCTGCAACACTTCTGCCCACCTGCCCAGCTGCTGCCTCTTCTAGAAAGGAGAGTGTAGGGAGATAAAAGCAGTAATGGAGCTGCCTCAGGAGACCTCCAAAGACCTCCAGTGGAATGTCATTTTCTGCTTAAGGACATGGCATTGGTGCTGCACTGTATTTCTCCTACCTGCCCCTTCCGTCCACTCTCCACCCTCGTGCATCTGCCTGGGACCCTGAGGCCACAGCATGTGCTGCATCAATGAGCCCCTTGCCCTCTGACTTCCGAGCAAGGCAGGAGGCTGGATGGGGCCAGGCTCAGGTCGGGTGTTTTTCCTTGGGCTTTCTTCCATGTGGTCACCATGGCTGAGAACCTTGGTCAGGGACTTCTTACTGTTCCCATCAGGCAGCTGTCTTCATGTGGTTGTCCATCCCTCTGGGTCCTGGGATCCACTCCCTCCCCTGGCCCCTCCAAGCCCAGGAATGTCAATGCCTTTCCTCACCACCCAAGTCCTTGTGCTTTTCTCAAAGCCTGCCCATCCCTTTGTGAATTAAATGTTCTGCACAGTCCCCACTTTGAGTGTGACTTTTTACCTTCTGCTGCCAGTGAGGGACCCAAATTAAGCGTTTAACTACCTGCCACCAAATGTCTGTTCTCCTCTTCCACAGTGCAGAATTGTTTCTGGGAAGAGGGCTCCTACCCAGAAACTGCCTTTCCAGGCCCCCTTGCCACAAGGAGGGTCACAGGGACAGTTTGGGTCCATGGACGCCAAGCCTCCGTGGGAAGGATCCATGGTGCGTCTTCAGGCTGTGACGTCTCCTGGGGCCACTCTCGAGGCCACGGCTTGAAGACGGAGTTATCACATGATGCAGAAGGAGGCCAGATTCCAGAGTCACTGCTTCAAGGATAACCATCTGATGTCGAAAACAAGTGAGAAATAAACTTTTAATATAAGTTCCCGAGTGTGGGAAGTGTTCCATGTTAGCCTACCCTGAATAACTGAAAGAAGTCATTTCTATTGTGCCTGTTATGTTTGGGCTCATTAAATACTGTATTTCTAATTCTGATAATACACTTTAATTTGAGAATCATTATTGTCATTTTACAGATGAGGAAATGAACACTGAGTAAGTCATTCCTCTGAGGTCACACAGCTGTTAGGGGCTGAATCGTGTCCTCCAAAAATTCATGTTGAAGTCCTAACCTCCAATACCTTAGCATGTGACTGTGTTTGGAGAGAGGGTCTTTGAAGAGGTGGTCGATGTTAAATGAGGTCATTTGATTGGGCTGTAATCCAAATTGACTGGTGTCCTTATAGGAAGAGGCAATTAGGCCACAGACACACACAGAGGGACAACCATGTGAACAGGTGGGGAGAAGAGAGCCATGCGCAAGCCCTCAGAAGAAACCAACCCTGCTGGCACCTTGACCTTAGACTTTTGTCCTCCACAAATGTGAGGAAATAAATTGCTGTTGAGCCACCCAGTCTGAGGGGCTTTGCTGTGGTAGCCCCAGCAAACTAATGCAGTGTCATGATCAGGATGGAGGCTGGCATGCTCCTGCCTTCCAGAGCTGCACATGATTCCTGGAACACACTTGTGGTCACTGCCCTGGATCCTGCACTTGCCCAGGACAGCTGGTATGAGTGAGAACTGCTGTATCAAATTATTAAGTGAGCTGGCATAAATTTTTGAGTGTCCCCATCTCCTTTTATCAACTCGCTCCATTTCTCCGTCAGCACTCTCTCCACTTTATGGTGGGGTGAGATTTCAGTATGACCTAATTCAGTCATTATCCCCTGCTCCACATTACAGATACGGGTCTGTAGCTCTAAGAGGCAAAGTCATTTTTCGGAGGTATCAGCTTGATGTCCCGTAACTTCAGAGGAAACTGGAGCTCACAGAGATTAAGTGCTTTGGCCACGGACACCGAACACCAGGTCCTTTGACCTTGACATCCCCTCTCTACCCTTGCTGAGTAGGCAAAGGCAAATTGTTCTGCAAAGGGTAGCACCACCCTCCTTCCTATGGCTATGAATTATACAATACTTTCATATTAAAAACGATTATGTGCTGTTTAGAGAAAGGATGGAATTGATATTGAGTGATGGATGAACCCCTGCCAGATTCCAGTGATGTAAATGAGCTAGGTTCTAATATGCCAAGGGATGCAGCAAAAGAACTGACAATCACATCTCCACAGTGGGAGGGCATAGTGTCCAGGCAGCAGTCTAAGTGCATTTCTTTCTTAAGCAGCTCAGCTTCTGAGTAGCGTTTGGATGAGTTCAGTGGCTTTCTTTGTTTCACTTTTAATATATCATTTTGATAGCTTCCATTGGCGTAAAGAGTCACCTACAATTGCAGTCAGGTAGCCTGGAATTATTCTAATTGTATAACCTTGGGCAAATGTTTTAATCTCATTGAGACTCAACTTTCTCTTCAATAAAATGGGATAGTAAAAAAAAAATTATATTGTAGGTTCACTGAGAGAATTAAGCCTTTTAAATGCCTAGCACAGCATTTGAGATATCATATGTGATCCAACAATTTTAATTGCCCTGCCCTACACATCAATTTTCTCTCTCCACAAAGTATGTAACATTTCAATTGTTTAACTCTCAGGGCAGCTGTCAGGGTTAAATTAGGTGATGTGTTTGCAGGCGACTAAAAGGATTTATACTGTTATACACATGTAAGGCTGTAGCAGTTATTTTTTTAGTTATTATGTCCCAGAATTTGCACGTGAAAGTTATTCAGTAAGTGCTTATTGAATTGAATTATAATAAATCAAATTCTCTTGCTTAAATTTTATGATTTTATCAAACAGAGAAATCCACAGGTATTTTTCTGAATCAAAATTCTAAAGATATTAGCATTTGTGTATTAAATAAAGGAAGAAAAATGACTTGCATGTTGACTTAATGTCACAATACCTGTTATAAATGACTAATGAGCAATTTTATCCATGAAAAATGCGTACTACAGATTGTCTGCAGACCCAACATTTCCTAAGATGCAAATCACTGTATGGCCAAGGTTAAGTAAATAATTTTCATTTCTAAGTCCCTGCTGCTTTCAATAAAATTGCAATCATTTTAGGGAAAATACAGAGAAGACCATTTTTAAATGTGTCTATGCAGGTGATCACGTAATGGTCCACGTGAGTTCCTGTACCAATTTCTAAGCATTTCACCATATGAGATAGTGCAGCAATCAGATAGAAAAATGTAGCAGGTTTTAACTTTTAAAGTTGCAAAAGAAAAAGTGAGTGGAAACACAATGGCTGCTGTTGCCTCGGACTGAGAAACATAACACTAGAAAAACAGCAGTTGAACTTTCTAAGATGTTCTGGAAAAGAAAAATTACTTGGCTGAGTAGACGGGTTACCTATTTCACAGACTCTCAGTTGCTGTGCCAACTCCTTACACATGTAGATATGTTTGTAATTTATAAGGAACTTTTGAATGTTACCTTGTGTTATTTTTATACTAATTGATGAAATGTTTCAATCCTCATTTGACAACTGAGAAAACTCAAGCTCAGAGAAGTTTGCTATGTGATGGACGAGAAATGCAAAGATGTTTTTAATTCCCGAGCTCATGCCCTTTGAAATTCACGATGTTTTTATGAGCACAATGAATTTCAAGAATCATAGGCACATTTAAACTAAGAAAGCAGCTAATATATAATGTCTTATCCTTACCACCCTTGGGTCTCCTCTCATGGGACTCCTAACTTTGAGGGGAGAATTCAGCCTTAAGTAATAATTAGCAACCTGGTAAGTGATTCAAATCTAGGGACCAAGATTTTAGAGGGTGGAATCTTTGACTTTTCTAAGAAAGCTATTTCCCAACGGAAGTAAGATTTTGGACTCTTCTATAAAGATATCACTGCATTTAATTCATGTCAACAACATTTTTTAGAAAAGAGAGAAGCAAAGGGCAAGACATTTTATTATGTGTCTTCTCTGACCGCAGATCATGCCAGGCATGAGGATTATAGCAGAAAGAAAGGGACACAGACTCTGGCCTTGTCTGAACCCAGTTAAAATCTGGATGAGGTGCCTTAGCTCTGTGTGAGAATCATTTCTGGAGTTTATGGGGCAATAAAGTGAAGCAAAGGAAAACAAAATGAAGAAGGGATATATTTTTAGCACTCCTCTGAAGATGTGAACCACTAGGTCTGGGTGAAGGTCCAGGAATCTGTGTTATTTAAATCTCTCCAGGGATTCAAATTGAAGCCAGGCTTGGGAACTATTAGAAAATTGAAATGAACATGGATGCTGAGCTTCGGTTTTAATACTGTTTCAACCTGAGTTTCCTAGAAAGATGAGTGTCAGACAAAATCTTAACTGTGAGGGCTTTTACCAGAGCATGTGGTCCCAGGGAACAGGCACAAAGAACAGGGAGTGAAGCAGGGAAGGAGGGAGGGAGCCAGAGAGAGGATGCTTGTGGAATGTTGGTCACTGGTGTGGTGACTGGTTGCCCAGTCCTGCACCACAATCAGAGCAGTCACATGAAATGAACCTTGGGATCATCTACCTGGAGAAAGAAAGGGAGAACCCATTTGATGCCCCTTCCTCAAAGGTTAGCCACAGCCTGGTGTCCAAGCCACACAGGCAAGGCACCAGTAGACCACAGAGATGCTCAGGCTGAAGGGGAAATGGTGGGTTCAGGTCTGATGAAGGCACTGTCAATCTGCACCACCTTGAAGCTGGTCTGTGTGGGTGCAGCACTGGCCACTGAAGAAACAGAGGGTCAGAAATAGTGCCTGAAAAGTGTCTGATACAAACCTTATCCCATGCCATCTGCCCTGTGTGGCCTTTCAACTTCTTACCCAAACCTGCACAGCCTCAATTACTGCAGGGGCGAACCAGTATAAACACTTGTCTTGTAGGGTTGTTGAGTGGGTTAATCAGATAATGTGTAACTTAGCCCAACACCCAGCACACAAACTAGAAATGGAAAAATGTGACCTAGCCCTCCCGTCCTTTCCCTTTCAAAAACATAAGAGTTTTGAATCCCTTTGTGCAGTTTGGCCTCCTCCTGGTCCCCATGGGGATTCTCTGTGAGATTCTCTCACCTCCTCCACTGAAGAGAGGACATAAAACTCGAGATTCATCAGAAGATGAAAGAGAGGCCTACACTCCAAAGCCAACAACAACACAAAAAGTCACCGTGTTTGTTCTGTAGAGCAGAGAGAGAGGCTTGATCTTCAAATACGGGTTGTTTTTTTTTTTCCCAGTCAGAGAAAAAAACAGGATAAAAGCTGATTTTTTTTTTTTAATAACATAAAGGGTTAGATCAAGTCTCAAACTTGTATACTCAAAGAATAAAGAATAAAAGACTCCCAGGTGCTGTGCCTCTGACACAAGACAGATACATACATTAATGTTAGTTTCTGTACAATTTAATTGGGATGACAATATGATTGTAGACAGCAATATACAAGGTGGAAATAGGTGCTTCTGGAGTTCAGAAATAAAGTCTTGCTCTGAGTGACTAAACTCATATGAATTTCTGCTCTCATGGGAAAGAAGGTTAACCAGCCATGGTTATCCTCCAAAGATTTACTGAGGAAAGGAGAGATATAGGAAAGTCCACAGAGAGAGTAGGGTGATCTTAGCAAGGTAGAGCTCAGATATAACTGATTCGTTCATTGAGCCAACTCATGCAGCCCGTTATTGTCAGCCGTTTGCTAGGAGCTGGGAGCACGGAGGTAGACACCCTCCCAGACAGCTGCTATTGTAGTGATATGGACATGATAGTTGAGGATACAGATGAGAGACTTCTATTCTGCAGAGGTCAAGCAAGGCTTCTACACGACGTGATATTAGAGTTGAATATCAATGTTCACCTGGTGTTTACCTGACACTTGAAGAGGGGAAAGGGCTCATTCCATACAGAAGTAAAAAGATAAAAAAAAATCTAGAACTGAAACTTAATTATTTGTACACTCCAGCCTGAAATACTGGCTCTCATCTATCGAACAACACAGGCTTTGGAATCAGAAAAACCTAACTTCAGTTCTTTGCTTGTTTACTTATTAATTATTTGCTTATTAATTAATTAATTAGTTAATTAATTATTAGTTATCTCAATCTCTGCATCACACACAAAAAATCTTGCAGCTCAGAAAGCACAGGTAAATTGTCCCAAATCAACCTCCTTGGATAGGTCTGAAAAAGTAAAGAGCTAGCAGACACAAAGCCTCACTGAGGCCTGACATGCAGTAAGATCTCAGTATCTGTGGCTATTCCTGCCACGTGTGTGGGGGTGCATGAAGGGTGATCTCCGCCGAACCCTGGCCGTGGTGCTTCCTAGGAATAAGCCCTCTGTCCTGTGTATCCAGCACAGCCAACAAAAGGGAAGGTGTGGATCCATGGGGCTGAGAATTCTGGCCATGAGAGAGGGACATTCCAGTGTAAGGATAAAGATGGTTTATCTAGGTTTTCAATGGCCAGAGCATCCATCCTTCCTCACTCCTCTCTTGGGGCTCACACTCTGCCCACTCACCTGCTGCCCAGGAAGGGGCTTTAGTTTTGAGAAAAACAGAGCTTACTCCATGTGTGCCTCCTAAGGCCACTTTCTCTAACGTGGCTTCCAGACCCACCACACTGTCCCTCTTTTTGCTTGCCATGCTCAATTTTTCTTCACCACATTTAAGCCTTTTCTAATATCTTATTTTGTTTTGATTTGTTCTTTTTATGTGCCTTTCCCACTAAAATATAAGTTGCAAGAAGGAAAGAACTTTTTCTTCCTGCTCTTTCCCCAAAATGTAATATGTTTTCAAAAAATAATTATTGAATAGATGTCTGAATGAATGATTGATCAATAAATTTGGGAATACCAATAACTTGGAAGTTACTGATAAAACTCCAAAGCATCAGCCCCTCTTTTATTTTCTTTATTTTAATGAATTGCACAAAGTTCTTTTCATGTATTCCGGCCTCAAACTTGGATGGTCTCTAACACTTCCTTTGCTCTTAAACTCCACAAATAAGAAAACATGCAGTTGTCTCATTAATTGTACCTTGTAATTACTTGTCCATATATCCCTGTCTCTGCTGCTCAGCTGGGCCACTGTAACACCAGACTGCTCTCTCTTTCCCTTGGGTCAGTCTTCAGTAACAAGAAAGATCTTTGCAAAATGAAGATTTGATTGTGTTGACCTATGCAAACTCTTTATCATGCTTTCGAGAAGTTTTAGGATATTCAACTTCTCCAGTATCATTTTGTCCTTTACATTTGTACCTTAGGCTCCAGCAAAAATGGATTCCTCCCAGCTCTCTGTAGCTTGTCTCCAGGCATTCATGTATATATCACATTGCATTCCTGACCACTGTCCAGTTGTGGATATCCCTCCCGAGCAGGTAAGATTCTTGAACCCAAAGACTGCACCTTGTTAACCACTATATATCCACTCCTGCTAAACTCCTTAGCACATGTAGGTGCCAATAAATATGTAAATGACATAGCTATTTTGAGTTTGATCACCCGAGGGGGGGGAAACAGTTTCCAAACTTAAATTTGAGGACTTGGCACTAAAACTTGATAATCCCTTTAATGTGCAAGGACTCTAGTTGGCTATCAGCCTCCGATTGGTCATTTCTGTCTCTCTCCGTCTCTCTAACATCAATACTTGTTACAACAAGAAAATCAACCAGAAAAATATCTATAGCTCAACAGGATGGCCTAAATGATCTTTTTCCCCTTTAACTGAAAAAATACAAACAAAGCATTCAATTCTGCAATCTCCATCCATTCATCTGGTTCTTATAAGCCATCATGGTGACAGCTACAAAAAAGGTTGGCCATGAACAACACCTCCTGCTGCCTGAGAAAGACACATCTGTGTATGTCTGTGTTCAGAAACAGACAGGAGTTTAAGATAAGTACATTTTTCAAAAGTGCAGTGCAGCACAATAGATTGAGTGCCTATAAACAGGTTTAGCACACACTTGTGTTTATCTTAAAAGATGGAAGAAGACCAAATGCTTCATTAACTGGTGGACTTGAGGATGCACAGAAGAGATATTTGGAAGAAAGTAAAAACTTAAACTCAGTGGTAAGAAACAAACTAATACAAATAACGAAAACAATAATAATAAAAGATACGTTGCTGAGGGCTAGAACTGATGGGATTCTGTAGCAGCAAGATAATTTGGAGATCACTGGCTTCCAGGCTTAAGCTTTTGTAGGTGTGAACACGGAAACCCAGAAAAGTGAAGTCAGTTATCTAAGATTGCATGGCTGATGGGAGAGAAAAAAGCTTAGAGCTCTGGTGGCCATGCAAATCAATCTTGATTCAGGAGCTCTGCTCTTCCAATAATGTCATTGTACCTAAAGAATAGTTAACTGTCTTGAGGTCAACTAGTGGAGACCATCCAAATCTGGGAGTTGAACCCCATTCTGGATACTCTCTAAACAATTTTCTTTCCATATTATCCTTTATCCTGTATCCTTAATACTTGAAGATGTTCTAGATCATGGATGAAACACCATCAAGTTTGTGTGCTCAATTTTACAAAGAAATAGAAAGATTGTGCACTCGAGAGTCAGAAAATTAGGATTTAGATTCCAATTCTGCCAAATGCTGCCTATAAAACCTGTGGCAAGTTTGACACTTTAAATCCTCAATTTCTTTTCCTGTACAATGGTGGCAATAATCTTCACCACAAAGGGTAGCTTGTAATGTCTAAATGCAATTGCGTGTTATAAGAATCTGGCATAGTACTTACACATACAGTCTCCCATACAGTGTGTGAAATCTCCCAATTCTTAGCAAAGAAGGACAAAGGGATTTAGGCTAATGCAGAATTTTTGAAATGTACCTTTGGCTACTACTTTTACATATCAAGTGATAAGTAGTTGCAAATTTTAAAGTGATTTACACCTATGACACCAAATAAGCAACACGTTAAAAAAAATCCATAGGTAGCACCTAAAAGTAAATCTAGCAAATGTGTTACTCTGTGCAGAACACAGTGTGAGACCTCAGCAGAACAGAAGGTCAAAGGGAACATCAGGTCCTCAAGGAGCTATAGGATTTTGCTAGAAAAGCACAGAATCCTTTGTATTCTACTACATGTTTAAATGAGCTAATTACATTTAAAGCCAACTATTGTAAAGGAAGTTAGCATCTGAATGATTTTGTATTTTCACATCCAGTAGACTGATTATGGGACAACTGAACATAATTTCTTTCTCTCTCACTTTCCTAAAAGGTGTGTACCATGAACAACTGGAAGTCCCGAAAGACCAGATTATAGTTTTTGCCCCATCTCTCAATACACTGTGATCTTAGACCTGCCACTTACACTCTCTTTATCGGTTTGCTCACTTGTGAAGCAGGAGGTAATGATGGCTCTTTCTACTCCCCCAATCCCAACCTTAGTTTAAAGGTTAAGTAAAATGCCTAGAATTCACCTGTGAGACACTAAATATGTATCAATTCATTCTTCATTATTTTTCTCAGGCTGTGAGGTCTAGTGAGAGACAAGACATCTCTGGCCCCATCCTCACAGGGCTGAGAAGCTGGTGGAAGATGACTTGAAAAGGGGAGCAAGGTGCCATGTGAGGAGCTGGACAGGATCTGGGGGCCCCAGAGTGGACATTAGGCTCAGACATTCTCAGGAAGGTCAGAGAAGGCTTCCCAGAAGGAAGCAGATTCCTAAGGTAACCAACTGGAGAGGAGTATGGTGCCAGGGAGTGATGCTAAGGGTTCCAGGTGGAGAGAGGGTTTGGTGCATACAGAAGACAGGCAACATGTTACTTGTCCAGGAAAGGGAAAGAAATTTGTTCCTATTGGATCATGGATTTCAAGAGGGAGAAGTTATAAGAGGGGGGTAAGGTTGGACTGTACCTGTTCTTGAAAGCTTCTTTTCCTTTGTACTTCTAGATGAGTACATTGAAGGCCCTTGAAGTATTTTAAACAAGTTATTATTATGATTGTAATTCACTTGGCAACATGAGTGCTAGGAGTTCCCCTTGTCAGGAATGACATGCTCCTTCCCCTGGACCCCCTCCCAACCCCTCCCCCTAGCCCCACTCCTCTTTTCTTCGTCCAGGTTTTCGATTCTGTGAATAGCTCCAGCCTCTCTATACCCTGGACATTGGTTCTGTTGTCAAGAGCAGATGCTTGTGTCTGAGGTCAAAGCTGCTCTGCAAGGGCTAAACACCCATCTCTTTAGCGAGAAGTTTCAGGACTGCCTTCATCCCTTCCTTGATTTAGAGCTGCTGTTCCACACCGTGATGGCTGCTGTATAAGACTTAGTGTTGGGAAAAGTGAAAGCGTTTCTGGAAATCACAGCATTTACATACATGGCCATCTCCTCTCCAGTGCTTCATGGGGAAGGGCTGGACTTCATTCATCTTTTTACCTGAGTTCTGTTTAATGCAGAGCCTCACCCAAGAGAAATATCCCATAAATGTCAGAACAAACAACAGATGAGGAAACTGAGGCCCAGAGTGTAGATTGGCATCATGGCTTTCTGAATCCCAGTTCTCTGTTTTCATTAAGAAAATCCTTAGGCCATCTGTAAGGTTGGGGTGTGTTTTTATTTCCCACTCCAGAAGTTCTATTCCACAGCCAGGAAGCACCATAAGTATAATACTCTGCCCCTCTCTGCTCTCCCACACCTTCCTCTCCTGGTGAGCAGGAAGGACATAATTCCACAGCTGAGTTTAGAGGAAGGAACCAGGTGCCCTCAGCCCAGCTGAGCCCAGCCCCTCACTCTCTCCTCATCAGTGGGCTGCCTGTTCAGGGCCTTGTTCTATTCCACAGATTAAGCCTCACAGTTAGAGCCTGGTCCTCCATGGGGCAGTCTGTGTTGGCCATGCCTCACTGGCATGCGTGGGGACCCATGCATGTGACTTCTTCCCTGGGCTGATCAGGACCAGCTGCACCTCAAGGTTTGCAAGAGCCATAAACTAGTTACGAACTAAGATCACCTAGCCCTGGGAATCCCCAGAACGTAGCCAGTCAAAGCCTTGCAAACATGAATAGGGCCAGCTCCCCACTGCCGGCTGGTGCTGGAATTTGTAGATGCAACCCTGGGAGGGCTCAGCTGTGTTGAGACAGATGCTTCCCATGGCTTGCAAAGAAGCTCTCGGGCTGGGGTGTTGTGTACTGAGCTTTATCTGTCAGGCTGCCTGGCTTGCCAACAGCAGGGTTTGGAAGCCAGCTCAGCCTCTTGGGAATTTTATGCCTTACATTTGACAAGGTGGAAGGGGAGCTCTCTCTAGCTCATTCCATCCCCCTCTGTAAGGTATGTGGGTCAGTGTTCAGGGCACTGCTTTTGCACTAGTGGCCAAAATTCAAATCATGGGAAACACTCGAATTACTTTTATTCCCAGACATTGCAGCATTAAAGTTAATCAACAACATTCCTGATACAATCATAAGGCAAAATTAAAAATTATAACATAAAATAATGGTTTTAAAGCAATAGTGTTTGACAATTAAGAAGGAAATTACACATAGGCCATTATGTGCTCTAAGATATTTCAAACAGCATTTGGCTTCTGGATCCCTCTGCATTTTAGCATTCTTTAAAGGAATACCTGCAATAACTTTCTGAAAAAAAGGCTAAATAACATTAATTGTAGAAAATATTAATAAAGGCACACAAGAAAATAAAATCAGCTCTAATTCCAACCTTAAAGTCAATTACTTTTAGTCAAAGTATGTTGTTTTATAACCTGCCTTTTTATCAACCCAAAATATACTGTAAACATATTCTCATATCTTCAAATAGTTTTAAAGCACTATTTTCAATGACTGAATAGAGTTACTTTCTGTGGCTGGAAAGTGTATATGCTGTTGGTCACACAAACTAGCCTTGGTACAAAGTGCAAGGCACATGCAAGAACATATGTACCCGGTGAGATCACTAGGGGCATCTTTGAGTAGGGCTGCCACAGGCCCCCAACCAACTACAGTCAGAAGTGTGTGGAGAAAGCTGTGTGTGCCCCAAGAAGGGTAGAATGTCCAGTGCTTCAGATGAGGTCAAAACTCACATGTGTTAGAATGGCTATTATCAAAAAACAAACACACACACAAATAAACAAACGTACAAGACAACAAATGTTGGATGTTGACAAAAGGGAACCCTTGCACATGGCTGGAGGGAATGTAAATTGGGACAACATGGAGGCTGCCCCCAAAATAATAATAATAATAAAAGAAAACCTACCACATAATTCAACAATCTCACTACTGCGTGTATATCCAAAGAAAATGAAATTAGTTTGTCCAAGAGATACATGCACTTCTATGTTCATTATTCCCAATAACTAAGATACAGAATCAACCTAAGTGTCTCAACAGCTGAGTAGATAAAGAAAATGTGGTATATACACACAATGGAATACTATTCGGCCTTAAAAAGAAGGAAAACCTGTCATTTGCAATAACATAGATGAACCTGTAGGACATTATGTTAAGTGAAAAAAGCCAGACACAGAAAGACAAATACCACATGATCCCACTTATATGTTAAATCTAAAAAAGTTGAACTCAGAGAAGCAGAGAGTAGAATGGTGGTTACCAGGGGCTTAAGATAGGGGGGTGGAGTGATTGGGGAAATGTTGGTCAAAGGATACAAAATTTCACTTAAATGCCAACAATAAGTTCAGGATATCTATTGTACAACATGATAACTATAGTTAATAACAATGTTTTGCATTCTTGAAAATTGCTGAGATAGTAGATTTTAAGTGTTCTCATCATAAAAAAAAACACAGTAAGTATGTGAGGTAATGCACATGTTAATTAGCTAAATGTAGCCATGCCACAATGTATACACATTTCAAAACGACATGTTGTGCACCATAAATGTAGACAATTTTTATTTTTCAACTAAAGCTTTTGCAAAAAAGATAATGGAAAGAGAAGACTTCTCAAAATTGGATTTAAGAGTCAGAAGAACAATGCCATGGGAAGCTACTCCCAAGGAGAAAAGCCCAGGACTAACCAAGGAGCATTTCCTCCCCCAAGACTGGGAATTGTCACCATATAGGTTTTCCCAGGAGAATTTCAAAATCCTTATTGCCTGGTGATGGCTCTATCCCACCTTGTCTTCCCCTTCACAGATGGGTGTGTAGATTGTAGTGATCCCGTTCCTGTTGCAGCCAATGTATTTTGAGTGTGTGGAGGGATATCGCCTGTCTTTTTAGTTTATAGGTCTCTTAAAAAGAGGATCCACCATGGGATCTGATGTGGATAAAATGGTGAGATGGACCTTGAGCCTCGCATGATTTTTAGATGAGAATTTTTTCTTGTGTATTTTGTTTGTGGAAGGAAGAGAAGTATTTCTGACTAGAAGTGCAGACTGTTCTTAAGCAAAGAGTAACTTTTCTGTTCCTATCTTCCTGGGAGGAGTGTTTTCCTGCCCTGCGTTGTTGGGCTTGGTCATGTGACGTGTTTTGGCCATTGGACTTGGAGGAAGTGGTCCAGTGCCCGTTCCAAGCAGAAGCTCAGAGCCAGTGCGAGTTTCCCAGCTGCACCTGCATTCTTGCACTCACGCCCTCCGCCTTAAGAGTATCGCATTCTCTCTCCTTTTGAGTCCTGGAAGGAAAAGCCTGGTCAGGCCATCCTGAACTAACCCAGAGCTTCAAGCAAAACCGCAGCACTCGATATGAGTGTGAAATAAACATTAGTTGTTGTGAGACACTGAGATGTAGAGGTTATTTCTTACACAGCATCACCAAAAAACTTAGAGAATACTAGGAGAGACATTTGGAAAAGTGGGTTGAGATAAATTTTGGAGGTCATTGACTGGCCATCTGAAGAATTGTTTTGTTTGTGTATGCTTGAGGAGCCACCTAAAAATTTCTTTATTGTAACAAAATATACAAAACATAAAATTTTCCCTTTTAACCATTTTTAATTGTTCAGTTCAGTGACATTAAGTACATTTACCTTGCTGTGTAACCATCACCCCTAGACATCTCCGTAACACTTCCATCATCCCAAATGGAAACTCTGTACCCGTTAAAGAATCACTGAATGTTTTTTTTTTTTTAAAGAAGAAAGAGCTACTCATATATTTTTGAGTGACCGACACTTTATAATGTGTGCTAATACAAATGATTAAAATTTTTTCATTAATGTTTATTATTTCTACATTTTCCCTGACCCTGATTCAAACTGTGGGAAGTCCATCAGCAATTTCTTGCCTCAAGGAATTTCTTTCTGATATAAAAATGGGAATTCCCAGACATTAATATCTCCTTTTTGTCCTTTGTAAAAGTCTAAGCTCATTCATTGGAAACCATTTCTGTGGAGAAGCAGCAACAAGTAGAGAAAAGCTCTGGGGGCAAGGAGAAAAACTGGGGAAGAGAGAGAGAAAAAGGGAAGCGAGAGAAGTGATTGTGTGAGCCTGAAAGGAGGTAGCTGCTCTGGGGATGGAGAACACTGGGTCTCTCTGCTATTATGGTTAGTTCTGTTCCATAGTGGTTCCCTGGACTGGCAGCAAGGCCATCAGACATCAGACTTCCAGGGGCCACATGGTGGAGACAAAGAGGACATCACAACATCAATGATGGCCTGAATGTCAGAGACCGTGGCTCCTTTGTCTAAGTGCTGATTAAATCTCCGGACATCCGGAACACACCTGGCAGGTGGTGAGATCCAACACAAACTGGGATTAAATCTTCACCAAGCTGGAGTGAGGGGTCATATTTAATTTGATTTGAAGGAAGTAGAGCCGTACACCAGAGTTTGTGGACCACATTTTTACCCCATTTCAACCATTATGTCCTTTTCCTGAGGTTAGTGTAATGAACCTCAGTTTTTTAACCAAAGCAGAAAGTAAAGCTAAAGGGAGTTAGACAATTAATTGAAGCTATTCTTATTTTACATAGCACAGTCAGATTAGAACCCAACCCTACTGGTTGATGCCAAGAGCTATGCTTTCCAGAACCCAGTCAGAAGAATTCTTCAGAAAACAAATTGTAAGGCAATTATATAAAAGAATATGAGAGAAGAACCAGATGATTGTTAGGCAGCAGAAGCACCCTGTCTTCTGCTTTATGTCTTCTCCAATACCAATTGCCCAGGGGCCCAAAGATGAATTTAGTTGCTGTTGTTTTAGAGTCTGCCTTCAAAGGGCACCAGCCAATGATTTATAACAGTAAGATACATTGACTGAAAATAATGAAAGGAAAGTATATTAAAAAGCAAGACAATTA
Organism: Lepilemur ruficaudatus; assembly: GCA_963574885.1. NCBI lineage: Eukaryota > Metazoa > Chordata > Mammalia > Primates > Lepilemuridae > Lepilemur > Lepilemur ruficaudatus. Next base: position 23,196 of record CAUYRT010056627.1, read on the forward strand.
AAGCAACAATGAATGACTAAAACCTTAA
>CAUYRT010056632.1:0-17697 GCA_963574885.1 Lepilemur ruficaudatus
TGGACAACTAAAAATATATGTAAAAAATTAGCCGGGCATGGTCGGGAGGCTGAGGCAGAAGGATTGCTTGAGCCCAGGAGTTTGAGGTTGCTGTGAGCTAGGCTGATGCCACGGCACTCTACAGCCCGGGCAACAGAGTGAGACTCTGTCTCAAAAAAAAAAAAAAAAAAAAAAAATTTATTTAAAAAAAAAATCATGATCCAAGGCTGGGATACAAACTGGACTAATATTTCCCTGGGGTTGGTACCTCTAATGTTGAGGCAGGTTAATGAAGATAAAGATTAACAAAAGGGCCAGGTCCCTTGGCTCAGACCCCTGCAGGGAACACAAATCCTTTTTCACAGGAGAGCGCAAAATGGACTCACAGTGGAAAAGAGAAGTTCCTGGGACTAGAACATAAAAATACAAGGGATGATAGGATTATGGAAGCTGCAATATTTAAGCAGATGTTATATGTAAAACAGTTGTGTCTCCTTTTCTCTAAATGTTTTATGGGAACGACGTTGTGTCTGGCTGGGGAGTGTTTCCGCTACCTAGCAGTGTTAAACAGGCACATAAATCTGCCCGTTGAGCAATATTAATTGGATTTGCTAAATGAAAACCAGCAAGATCGCCTGAGCCTACAGAGTGTAGAGTAGGAGCTGGAGCTCTGGAGGGGACAAATTCTCCCCCTATGGCCCTCTGCAGAGTTTACTGGGGCTTGTGGCAATGGCCTGTGACCACCTCCCCAGTGACAACTACTGGGACTTTGGACTAGAGAATTTCCACTTGAGGTGGCATTTACTTCCTTACGATGGGCTAGCCCCGTGACTGAAGGACATAACGTGATCTTGACACCTGAAATAAGCACGCTGTCTCTGGTGACATCAGAGAAACACTCTAAGGGAGATAGCAGTGCCCAGATGGGTTCCGTAATAAAATGGAAAGGGTTTGTATGGGATCATGCTACCAGGGGCATGCAAGGAGGAGATACCATGAGCAGGGAGCCTCTCTTCCCCCAGGACTGACGCTGGAACTATGTGAGGAGCTTCTGGAATGCCCAGTAAACCACCCTCACCTCGCTGACGAAGAGCTGCTTGGTGTGTGGATGGCAGTTCCAAGTCGAACAGACAACACCCTGTTCAAAGGCTGCTGCTCTGATTGAAGAAGGGCCAAGGAAACTGTTTTCTTTTGAGCTACTTATAGCATAGAGAAATTGGGTTAAGTACACCTTTGTGACCAAACTATACCTTTCTCTCTGATTTCTCCAAAATTTGGAAACTATTCACAAGTATTCTTATTTTACAGCAATGTCGTTATTTGCATAAATTCAATAAGGATCTGTTTTCCTTTGTAACGGGACACATTGGAGACACTGGTTCTTTTACCAAGGCTTTGACGCAGCGACATGTTTTCAGAAGTGACCAGACTACTTTGGGGAATCAAGGTTAACTTTATAGAGTTGATAAATAGACTGGCCCAGGGTGGGTGCTCACGCCTGTAATCCTAGCACTCTGGGAGGCTGAGGCGGGTGGATCATTTGAGCTCAGGAGTTTGAAACCAGCCTGAGCAAGAGTGAGACCCCGTCTCCACTAAAAATAGAAAGAAATTACTTGGACAGCTAAAAATATATAGAAAAAATTAGCCAGGAATGGTGGCGCATGCCTGTAGTCCCAGCTACTTGGGAGACTGAGGCAGAAGGATTGCTTGAGCCCAGGAGTTTGAGGTTGCTGTGAGCTAGGCTGACGCCACGGCACTCTAGCCCGGGCAAGAATGAGACTGTGTCTCAAAAAAAAAAAAAAAAAAAAAAATAGCCTGGTCCCTTGTCCATATAGTTCTCTTACAAGCTCCCAACCTGGGGTAAGTAAAGAATGTCACTTTCTGATATTTTGGGACCTCAACAGGAGGGGAGTTCACTGATTCTTTCAGTCTGATGGCAAATCCTTGTCTTGGCTTCCTGGCCTTGAGGCCTTTAGAAAGTCTAATCCAAAATTCCTTATGAAAATTCTGGCAAAGCCAACTTTAAAAGAGCCTAGCCAAGCATGGTGGCTCACTCCTGTAATCCCAGTGACTCAGGAGGCTGAGCTGGAGGATCTTTTGAGACCAGAAGTTCAAGATCAGCCGGGGCAACATAGTGAGACCCCCATCTCTGAAAAATAAAATAAAATAAGAAAAATTAGCTGGGCATGGTGATACATCCCTGTAGTCCCCACTACTCTGGAGGCTGAGGCAGGACGATCACTTGAGCCAGGCTGCAGTGAGCTATGATCAAGCCACTACACTCCAGCCTTGGTGACAGAATAAGACTCCCTATTTAAAAAATAAAAACAAAAATAAATAAAAAGAGCCTATAATGTCCAATCACTGTTCTTGCTGCACTTTATGCAAATAATCAGGCCAAATATAACACGACTAAAACTTATTTTGCAAAGAAATTCGTCTTACTGTGATTTCTCTTTGGTTGAAATGGGAAAACTGGAGAGAGAAAAATTATGTTTCAAAAGAAAACTATAGTACACCCATTAATAGATTCCAGCCCTAAGCATTGCTTTTGAATTTTTTTATTATTTGCCTACAATTTGGGCTAAATACCGAATTATTTCCTGGCCATAACAAGCCCCTATAGAACTGGGTTTTCATTTTCTTCATGAGGCTTTTAGTAGGCTCCTTAGTGGAACTGGTTTGTTGCCGTGGCATACAAATTCTCTCATGATTGCTGTCCTTGCGTGCATTCTATTTCTACCGTTCACATTATTAATATTATATATGTTTCATTATTTTACTTTACTTCTGAGAAAACCAGAATTGCAGTATTCCAAAGACTAGAGATGATTCAGCAAAGACTGCAAATCTCTCTCCTTTGGAAATGCTCGGGGCTCAATCTGTCTTCCATGGCCCATGCGCTGCGGCTCACATTATGTACAATCAAGCACTTTCCCTCCTTCTAGAGGCTGGGGGACCAGTGGGGAGAGCAGGACGCATGAGATCGTAGGAGCCGGACTGGGGGGTGGGGGTGGAGGCTAAAGCAACTCCATCTTGGATGCTAATCTGCCACGTTGCCTTCTGATGAACCCCTGTTCCGGAAATGCCTCTAAGATTTCAACTTTATCTACCGTTACCATAAATCCTGACCTTAAGTCAAAATAACCCTGACCATAAATCCTTCTGTTAAGCCGATTCACAGAGAATTCTTGTCTTTCCTCGAGGGGTCAACTCCAAGGGTCCTCCACGTCCCTTCCCTGCAGCTCGAAAGTGCTGGGTCTGGGGCAACGGTGGGGGATCCGCCGTGGCATCGCGCCGCCAGGACGCGGCTTCTGTTCCTAGGTCCCTGTTAAATGTTTCTTTCTGAGAAACCGGCTGTCTCAGCCTCTTCCTTCTCAGCTTCCTCAGCCTTTGGGGGTAGGTTCACATACACCTGCTCGCTGCAAAACACGGTGTTTCCTAAACATCCGCTCCCTCTCCATTCACACAGGCCCTATGGAAACCCGCAGGAGTTTCCCAGAGGCCTCAGTAGCTGCTGAGACTTTTAACCGGTGCATCCCAATCTTGCCCTTCCCTCCTGTTTCTCTTCTTGCGCTGGCTGTTACCCAAAGTTCAGTACTCGTCCCCGAGGCCGAATCAGTGAGAATGAAGGAGAGGACAAGTGGTCTGAGGAAAAGAAAAGAGTTTTCTTTTCTATTAATTTCCTTTCTATTTCTTTCTATTAATTTTCTTTTCTATTAATTTGCCAGTAAATGAGGGGGGTCGTGGACTAGCATCTCAAAGACAGCCATCCAGACTTTAGGCAGAAAAACAGGGCTTTTTATTCAATCTGAAGAGAAACCAGAGTATGAAACAGGGCTTTTTAAACGGGGAGTTTTCATCAGCTGGGCTTGGGTCTACGTGACCAATGTCACATGTCGTGGCTTCAGGCTATTGTTGTTTAACTATAATTGGTGGTTATGGTAGACCTTATCTCCAGTAACTGCGATCTCGTGACCCTTATCTGGACAATTCTGTTGAGCTGTCTCCTGTGATTTAGGACTGTGGTCTCCAACCCCCAGGCTGAGGCTGGTATCTGTCTGTGGCCTGTTAGGAGCCAGGCTGTGCATCACCCCCTGACCTCCGTGCCTCCCCCACACCCCCTGGTCCTCAGAAAAATTGTCTTTATGAAACTTAGGAACCGGGCCACATGGCAGGAGGTGAGCTGCAGGCTAGTGAGTGAAGCTTCCTCTGTATTTACAGCCGCTCCCCATCACTTGCATCGCTGCCTGAGCTCCGCCTTCGCCCCACCCTCCATGGGGAAATTGTCTTCTGTGAAACTGGTCGCTGGTGCCAAAAAGTTTGGGGACCGCTGGTTTAAGATACTAGAAAATGAACAACAGAGAACATTTTTCTGCCCCTTTTATTACTGACCTTGGGCAGGAATGCAGGTTTTAATTCCCAAAAAGGGTAGGGGGTTTTAAAGAGACAACTCATAAAACATTTCATTGCCCTTTTTCAGACCTTTACCTCTGTTACAGGGCCACCGGGAAGCTCGATGCCAAATGTCAAATTCCCCTCCCTCGCATTTTTGTCATTTGCAGCAGAATGTCGTAGCATGCATTTTTAGATACTAACTTTTTTCCTGACTTTGACTCCTCCACCTTTATTTACTTTATATTCATTTTTATTGTAAGCTGCGCCAAATTCTTTTTGGATGGAGATAGGACACAAATAGATACATTTTTTTCCTTAAAAGCCATAGGAAAGCAACGGAAAAGAAACACCTAACTAAAAGAAAGCGCATCGGATTGAGGTGAGTTGGGGGGTTTTTGTTTCTTCTCTCTCCTGCTCTCGGGGCAGCCTTGGGCTGTGTGCCCTTGTGCACTTTCCGAACCCCTCTGAGCCTCATTCCCCTCTTTGTGACATGGGTGATAGTAGCAGCTGGCAGGACCATGGTGAAGATGAAAGGCAGTGAGGTCTGCCTTTCATCACAGTCAGGTCCTGGCCCTGTGCCCTGCTTGTTTTCTGCTGAAAGCATCAAGGCCCTTCCTGGGCTGTGTGCTGGACGTGTGGCCCATCTCCTGGTGACCGGGACTTCCTTGGTGTCCATTCATTCATTTGTATTTTTTGTTTGTTCATTCATTCATTCCTTTACCCAGGAAACAATTCTGAGCCCCTACTATGTGCCTGCACCAGGTCTGGAGAGTCAGCAGGGAAGGAGGCCGGCCTGGCTTCACACTCAGTGTGCTCACTCCCGGACAGGGACATCTCACAGCAAGGCTGATGGTGAGTCAGACTGGGGTGGAGTTAAAGCAGCCCAGGGCAGTCGCTTAAGTTTGCAACCCCCTGCCTGACAGGCAGACGTTACCAGGGCTCACAGCTGGTCTGGAAAGCTCCCTCTGGGGATCCCCACCACTACCGCCACCAACCAGGGCTGGCATCAGAGCAGAGACCAGGAAGAAAAGTAGGGTCTCCGTGGGTAGGAGCCCTGGCATGATGCTAAAAAGTAGAATGAATCAATTTACTTTAAAAATATTATGAAAGGGAGCAATGGTGCATACCGGTAGTCCCAGCTACTTAGGAAACTAAGGCAGGAGGCAGGAGGAATGGTTGAGTCTAGGAGTTCAAGGCTACAGTGAGCTATGATCGCACCACTGCTACCCAGCCTGGGTGACAGAGCCAGACCCTGTCTCTAAAAACATTTTTTTAAAAATCAAAAATAAAATAAATTTTAAAAAAGCTTTCATTAGGTGCTCCTTCAAAGGTCTCTGCAGGACCCATGTTCCTGCAATAACTGTGTAGTAGAATAAGAAATCTATTTGGTCTTTGTTCCTGGTACCAGGCACTGAGCTCCTAAAATCCTAGAAATTTCCTGAGTAATAGGAGTGTATTTTGTTATACATAACAAGCCCCTTTCAATCGCACTGAGTTTATGCTAATGAGGTGACTTAGGGTGGGGCCCTAGGTAGCCACCAGGAAGACCAAGTGACTAGTACTTTGGGTGGATACACCCTTCCTACGGGGCCATGTGTCTTTGGTGTGATTCTTTTGTTCTCAACTTAAAGGGACAAAGTGACTAAACTGACCAAAAGAGGGAGCAAACCAGATAACACCATCTCAAATTTGTGTTATGCCGTCCTGAAATCCAGTTCTCTCGTTTCTCGGTTGAGGCAGTGCTGGCATTAAAGCGAATTATTACTAGGCCAGCGACGCACGTTCTCCTTAGACTAGCGTTTCGCATCAAAGACTGGTCTTGAGAAACACGGGTATGGTTTTCATATTCTATCCAATCTTGTCCTTGGAAAGGAGACAGCCACCGTGACAGGTCAGAACCACCAGAGAGAGGCATGGGGCAGGAGACCCAACCCCTGCTTTTCCGTAATCCACAGGCGTAGACTTGCGCCCACTGCAAAACGAGGTCTGTTCCACGTGCAACCGCTGGTGACAGCAGCCGCAAAGCGTAAGAACTGGGGATGAAAAGGAAGAAATTTAGTGGAACTCGCAAAGGAAGTCCTTCTCCATCTGTTAACGATTATTAATATTTAAGAGTTCGTTTAATCACGGGCCTGCTTCCGTGTCTGGGGAAAGCAGACTACCTCAGATGTCGCCTTTTTCTTGTCCTGGTTGGTTCTGGAGAATTTCAATTCTAGGTCACCGGTTGGAGAGGAAGTCCCAGTTGGAGAAGTGGCTTTCTCGAAGTGGGTGATGTGTATCCAGGAAACGATTCCTTTTAGCTTGGCGGCACAAGGATCAGCCAGGAGCACTTGGTAAGGTCCCTTCCACCTTGGTTTGAGGAAGTCCTTAAGAAAATGCTATTTCTAATAGACAGAGTCTCCTGGTTGAAGTCCATGGTCCTTGAGTTCTTCATACCCTAGGAGCTCACTATGGAATCTCTTACTAAATTGCAGTTTTGACTTAGCTGCCTTAAAAGGCTGCTTCAAATAACAGAACACATCCCCTTTTAATACCACAGACTCACAGTTTCCTGGAGACAATTTGATAGGTCAGGCTGCTACAATTTCAGATGGAGACACCTGGTATTTACTAAAAGGCGTTGATCTTAGGCTAAGCAAAACCAATATAAGAGCTTTTGGCCAGGCATTTTAAAAGCCTCAGTTAATTTTTTTTGGTTGGGGCATGGGACGTGGGTAGGGGGACAGAGTCCCGCTCTGTTGCCCAGGCTAGAGTACAGTGGTGTCATCATAGCTCACTGCAACCTCAAGACTCTGCTTTGGAGTTTAATGGGCCACTTTTAAGTTGTACATTGGTTGCCAACTATTTTAGTTATAAACTCATGACCTCATAGGCTTTTCCCTCTGTTTAACTTCCCTTTCCTTTTATTCCTTGGTTAGGGTTTGGGACATTTGATTCGCAAAATTAACTAGATCATGAGTTTGAGGGGTAGCCCAACGGGGGCGTTGTCTCTTCGTTGTAATCGCCAATTCTTCATCTAATCCACTCACAAGGGGTGAGTTCAGGAGAGTATCATTTTGGTGGTTAGTATAACTTTCTCCTGATGGGCGTTGTTGAAACACTTTTGTCTCAGATCTTTCGCAGTGTGACATTGCAGGCTCATCAGAGTTTTGTTGGCTTTGTTGTATTAATATTTTGTCCTGATCAACCACCTTTTGGAGACCCGCTCAGTTTATCCCCTTAGATAGCATGCGGCAAAGGCTTAGCAGTAGGGTGGGCTTCTTCACCATCTGCTCCAGGAGATTTATGGAAGTCCTCTAAAGGACTTCACCTTGCCTTTGCTGCCCAACCTTTGGCTTTACTTCCTGACACTAACATACGAACCAGGTGATAGAAATCAGAGAATCTGGGATCATAAGCTTGAGTGTTTAATTTAGATTCTCTAGCAAATCCATAGGGGTCCTGAAGATGATCATGGAATTATTTAATTATACCTTTAAGATCTAACTTTGACCACGGGTGATAAACCAAGGCAGGTTCTCCTCTACTGGAAACAGGGTGTTCCTGAAATGGAGCCAGAACAGCAGGAGGAAGAGGAGGAGGAGGAAGGCGAGGTAAGTCTGGGCAAGAAAGTTCTGACAATGCAGGATAAAGAGAGGGAGGACTGACCGAGAAGAGCAGTTCAGCAGTCTTTTTCAATTCAGAAATTGTTTTAAACATGCTTTTTTTGTTCGTTTTCCTCCTGCAAGGAAATGACTATACCAGAACCTCTTTTAGAGGCTTCTAAGAGTACTATTAAAAATAGCTCTCCAAGTTTCTCCTTTATTTTAGAGCTAGCTGTTTCTAATTGAGCACACAAATAAACTAGGTATTTCAAAGGTACCCCATTTTGGTCCCTGTCATTTGGGGTCATTGCAAGTTACGTGTGACCAATTTTCTAAATATTTGCATGGAGATACACCAAAGTATTAAACCTGAATCCAGCTGGTGTTTCTAGAGGTTATCTCTCCTTAAGGAGGAAGACTCAATTTTAGATGTATGACTGCCCGCAATTTAGATTTTCCTCTTGAATGACCCAAAGACTTAGTGGGAGGTGTTTTAGATCAAGCGTGCTGCCTATGGGACTAGCTCCTCAAGATGTTACCCTTGAGTAGGTTCTTCCTTGTCTTGGAGGTCCTAGAAGACATGGGTGCTTAAAGCACTAGGTGAGAAGCCTTTATGTGCCCACCGGATGTGGCAAGTTTCCCTGCATGTTCTTCTTAAGGGATTCCCTGTGAGACTGTTTCATGTCCTGAGTGACAGATCTGACACTCCTGCAAGATCTTATTCTTCCTCAGCCAGAAGGAACAATATCTCTTATCTTTGGGACATATTTCATCACCCTAGAGAGCCTTTTATAATTTTGGTCAGTCAAGAAGAAAATTTATATTTGTCAATTGAAGTGAGCTTCAGAATCTAGCTAGTTTTATTTATTTGTTTGTTCGTTTAGAGATAGGGCTTCCCTCTGTCACCCAGGCTGGAGTCCAGTGGCATGATAGCTCTCTGTAACCTCAAATTCCTGGCCTCAAGCAATCCTCCTGCCTCAGCCTCCCAAAGTGCTGGGATTACAGGCATGAGCCACCGTGCCTAGCCCTGGGCAGTTTTAAAGATTAGAAATTTTGCTTAAGCCACAAAGATTCACTTCTTCTTTTCAAAGAGAGACTGTTTTCTCCCTGACCAAAATTTCAAATGAGAGAAAAGGTTATAGAAACTCTGAGTACTTTTAAACAAAACCTCAACCTCAGAGAAAAGTGAAAGTCCCAAACTTGCAGGTAGAATCTCTAGAGAATAAAAAACGAAACTCCTATCTTGCAGTAGAGCTTCAATTACAATACCCTGTCAACTTAGAAGTGTGTATACCTCAAATAAAGCCTCAACCGTAACCCTACCAGGAGGTTCAGACCCCAAAAGGGGCCTCACCAGATATCCCCCATTAACTCCAGTGAGGTTGGGTGAGCAAAAATCATTCATGCTGGTACCAGGGCTCCAGATGTCGGTGAAGTGATGGGGACCACTGGAAGTCCCTTTGTGGTTACCAAAATGTCAACCTAAATAATGGGATTCATGCTGGGATATTGCTGGGCGCAGTAGCTCACACCTGTAATCAACAGATTTTGGGAGGCCAAGGTGAAAGGATTGCTTGAGGCCAGGAGTTAAAAGACCAGCCTGTACAACATAGCAAGACCCTGTCTCTACAAAAAATTAAAAACATTTTAAAAATGAGATTCAGAAAATATGATTAAGTATGGAGTTTATTCGAGCACAAAGCTTGAAGATAGCCACCTGAGAAACACAGACCCCAAAAGAACAGGTCAGTGTTCCAAAGTGGAGAAGTTAAGGTTTCACTTAGTAGGCAGTTAACAGGGTTGCAACCTTTTCCACACAAGGTCAGTATCTACATTACAGTGATCTGACTGGTTACAGCCTGTTACCTTCCAAGGAAGATTGCTCTAACAGTCCATGAGGAGGGCGGATGATCTGAGGGGGTTTTATCTCTGGCACCACAGGGCTTTTCCTAATCATTTACAGGAAAAAGCAGAAGTTGCAGCTGTGCCCTGCGTGACTTGGGCCACATAGCCACATTTCTCTCAAGGCTCAAAATAATTTAAAGTTCCGACAGGTTTAAGTTTGAATTATTTAGCTTCACAATAACAAACCAGTAAATGTTAAGTGTTTCTTTGAGTTTTGTGAGCCACTCTAGCAAATTAATCAAGAAGAGGGTCATGGGAACCCCCAATTTGCAGCTGCCCAGTCAGGAACATGGGAGGTTGGATTTGCAATTGGGATCTGAAATGGGGGCAGTCTTGTGGGACTGAGCCCTTAACTTGTGGGATCTGATGCTAACTCCAGGTAAATAGTGTCAGCATTAAACTGAATTGTAGGACATCCAGATGATCATGGTCAGAATGGGGAAAAAACTTGCACATCTGGTGTCCAGTGCTCGGAGTGACAGTGTAGAGAAACTGTTTTTCACAATGGGTGACCCAGGGAGGCTTCTGAAACTTCACATTTATGGGTACCTTTCATTTACAGAACTTCTTTGGCATAGAGGTTAGATATCAGATGCTGTGTTGTCACGATTGATTTGTCAGTCTGAGCAACGGCCATGTAGAATTCACACTCTGAAATCCAGGGTGCTGAAGGCAACGACTCATCCTTTCAATTTCCTGTGTTAAAAACCCATGAGCAAAACAGCCTGATTCTAAATGGGGCGGCCCAGCTGGGAATTGGCAGATAGGATGGCCAAATTGCACAGGAAACCTGGAATGAAGTGAAATTTATTTTAAGAACTCTTCAGTCCCAAGCCTCAAAAACACACATGCATTTTGGCTCAGCAATTCCACCTCTAGGACTTTTCCAGAGTAATAAATCAGGGACTCAGATACTCCTCCCAGATTTGTTTACCATTCCTCCAAATTGGAAAGAACCCCAGTGTCCCAAGGTGGGGATTGGGGTGAGCGGGATGTTGTTAAATAGATGGAGGTATAGCCACGAGTCTGAGTACCCTGGGCCAAGCGGAACATGAGTAGGAAATCGACAAATAGAAAAATCGTCAACTTCCATGGCTCCAAGAAAGAAGACTGTTCACAAAACCGCATACGCAATGTGATTCCAATGTTGCAAGATAAAATGTGGGCACAGACAAAAAGATTGCAAAGATACACACCAAAATGTTAATGGTGATTCTGTTTGGGAATGTTGGTTTTTTGTTGGTTTTCTTTTTCTTTTTAACTTTCATGCAACAAGTAACTACTGAGCAGATACTGTGTGCCAGGCACTGTGCTGGGTGGGTGCTGGAGACAGCAGTTAACAAGACAAAGACGCTGCTCCCAGGGCTCACATTGCAGAAGGAGCTGCCTGCAATAACATGTATGTTCTCTTCCTAATATATGTTTTTAAAATGTTTTTTTGGCAAAAGTTATTTTTTAAAAGCAGATTAAAAACAATGTATAACCACAAAGGAATATTATTTGGCCATAAAAAGGAATGCGGATTTATGCTGCAATATGGATGAATCTTGAAAACATCATACTAAGCAAAGGGAGCCAAACACAAAAGGCTGTGCAATCAGTCTCCTATGTACGAAATGCCACGAAGACAGAAAACAAACTAGTGCTTGCCAAGGGATGGGGCATGGGGTAGAGGATGAGGTGCAACTGCTAATGGGTATGGGGTTTCTTTTTGGGGTGTTGAAGATGTTCTAAAACAAGATAGTGGTGATGGTTGCACAACTCTGTGAATATACTAAACCCCTGAATTGCACACTTTAAAACGGTGAATTTTAGGTTATGAGAATTGTATCTCAGCAAATGTGTTATTAAAAAGTGTAGGAAATCACACCTTAGCGGGCTTTGTAAAAAAAAAAGGAAAAAAAAGTGTAGGAAAATATCTATACTTCCCTGTCAATTTCTACCTGTTCTTGTGATGTGGCCCCTGAGTAGAACGGGGCAGTGAGATTATGGGTGGGGTGTGGGGGGGTCTATTTTCCAGATTTTCTGCAATAAACAGGGGCTGCATTTGTAATTAGCATTTGTTAAAAACACCTGATTCTCGTGTATATTATGTCATCATTTATTTAAAAAGAGGTAAGGGAACACAAGCAGATACATATTTACTTATATACAAAGAAATGGTGGAAGGAGAAACCGGTATCAACAAAGCAGTCGGCAGTCACAGAGATGACAAGTCAGCAGGTGTAGACAAGCAGATGGCAGCCCAGGGCAGGGTGGTCGGTGCCAGAAGAAGGAAGACGCCCAGGTCTGAAGAGGCCCCAGAGGGCCTTTAACCCAATCCCAGGTGGGTCTGGAAAGCACAGCCAGGGGAGCCAGGTGAGGGGAGGTGGGGAAAGGGCCTTCTATGCAGCGGGCACAGCCTGGATGCGACCCGCCCGCTGGAGCACGTGGCCGAAGGCCAGGCCGCCCCGGAGCGGAGCAAGGATTCGAGTCCACATCCGGAAAAGGCCGCTCCGGGCTGTGGAAACCCCGATGTGGCCGCAGCGGGGAAGCGAGGCGAAAGCAGCCGTCCAGGACGCCGGGGCGCCGGGTCCCGGGTCGGGGGACGCCGGCCTCGCAGCCCCGCCCTCAGCCCCGCCCACAGCCCGCCTCCCTCTCTGGTTGGCCCGAGCGGGGCACCTGACCCAGGGGGCCAATCCCCGCCTCAGGAACCCGAGCCCGCCGGTTCCCGAGCGCGGCGACTCGGAGCGTTCCGCCCGGAGCCGCGGGGACCGCCGGCAGGGGGCGACAGAGCATCGCGGCGGCCCGGCTCAGGTGGGGCCGCCCGGCCGCAGGTGCACTAGGGCGGCTCCCGCGCCTCCGCCGGCGTCATTTTCTGGGAACCTCCGGGGCGGGTGGGTCCGCCGCGCCCGCCTGCGCCCGGCACCCACCGCGGTGGTCGTCTCCCGCGCGTCTGGCGCGTTGTTCCTGCCCGCCGCGCTCGGCCGAGCCTCAGGTGCTAGTCTCCGACGGCCTGCTTCCCTGCGGGGGCGACGGGGTGACAGAACGCCCCTCCATTTCCTCCCACTCTGTGAGGCCTTGACCGCTGCGGCCCAGCGCGCGCTGCCTCCTCCAGGAAGCTTTCCCTGGAGCCCGGGGCGAGGCTCTCCAAAGCCCCAGTTCTGTGGGGCCTTTAAGCGAGACCACTGGAGGACGCTGCTCCCGAAGCTCAGCGCCTTGTCTAGGGACCCCCCAGCCAGGGCCCAGGTTCGTTGGGGGTCACCGAGGCGTGGGAAAGGCAGCGTTTTGTCGGGGTGAGGCCATGGGCGTGGCAAGGACTGTCTCCCAGCACCTGGGAGAGGATGCAAAGCGGGGAAACCCCTGCCAAGGCCAGTGTCCCCGTGAGGCACGTGGGCTGGGAAGCCGTGAAGTGTCCCCTGGCCTCCCCGACCCCCACCCTGTGCCTGTACCTGCTTGGACCACGGACTTGCCTCGACCCTCCGGACTGGGGAAGGGGGCTGGAGGGGATGCTCCTTAGAAAGTACTCAAGGGAGTGTCATTTGTCTCCAGTGTCAACCCAGGAAAAGGACATGCAGCTTGGCATCACAAATAAGGAAAGATGGCCGGGCGCTGTGGCTCTACCCTGTAATCCTAGCACTCTGGGAGGCCCAGGCGGGAGGATAGCTTGAGGCCAGGAGTTCGAGACCAGCCTGAGCAAGAGCGAGACTCCGTCTCTACAAAAAATAGAAAACAAAGAATAGAAAAATTAGCCAGATGCTGTGGCACATGTCTGTAGTCCCAGCTACTTGGGAGGCTGAGGCAGGAGGATCACTTGAGCTCAGGACTTTGAGGTTGCAGTGAGCTATGATGAGGGCAGCAGCTATGATGAGGCCACTGCACTCCAGCCTGGGTGACAGAGTGAGACTCTGTCTATACCTACATACGTACATATATAAATGCACCAAGACATTCTCAAGAAGCTTCTGGAAACAGACTCTTCCAGAATTCAAAAGGGGCTGTTGGAGAGGCCACTAACCCTTGTGGGAAAAAGGGCTTTGCCAAACACTGGATGTGAAATTGAGCCTTACTAATTTATCTTGGTCATGGCTTCTGTCCCCTTCTACAAGGTCAGCTGTAAAAGACAGGAGAAGTATACCCCTGTATCATTTTTATTTAATGCATTTGCATTTTATTTCTTTTTTCTTAACTAGATCAACTATAGATTTATATATTTTTTATTTTTTGGATTGATTTATTTAATAGTTCTGTTTGCCTCTTTTCTAAATCATTATTTTACACTTTTTTTTTTTGAGACAGGGTCTCGCTCTGGTGGTAGACTAGAGTGCAGTGGCAGGATCATCATAGCTCACTGCAGCCTTGCACTCCTGGCTCAAGCAATCAGTGATCAGCGATCCTCCTACCTTAGCCTCCCAAGTAGCTAGGACTGCAGCCACCAGCCACCATGCCCAGCTAATTTTTCTTTTCTTTTGTTTCTTTTCTTTTTTTTTTTTTGTAGTGACGGGGTCTTGCCCCTGTTTAAGCTAGTTTCAAATTCCTGAGCTCAAGCTATTCTCCTGCCTAAGCCCTAAGCCTCCAGAGTAGCTGGGACTACAGGCAGAAGCCACTGTGCCTGGCCATTCAACCTTAGTGTAAGACTTCGAGCACTTTGTTGAATAGAAGTGGTGACAGTGGGCAACATTGTCCGGTTCCAGTTCTAAGTGGGAATGTTCTGAATTTTTCTCCATTCATTATGATGTTGGCTGTGGGTTTGTCATATATGGCTTTTATATTAATAATTTTGAGGGGCTTTTAAGAGGTTATTGAGTCATGAGGGCTCTGCCCTCAAGAATGGATTAATCCATTCAAGGATTAATGAATTAATGAGTTTATGGATTAACAAGTTATCATGGGAGTGGAACTAGTGGCTTTATAAAGAGGAGGAGAGACCTGAGCTAGCATGTGAGTACGCTCAGCCTCTGCCATGTGATGCCCTACACCTTGGGACTCTGCACAGTCCCCACCAACAAGAAGTCTCTCACAAGATGCAGCCCCTTGACCTTGGACTTCTCAGCCTCCATAATGGTAAGAAATAAATTCCTTTTCTTTATAAGTTACCCAGTTTCAGTTATTCTGTTACAAGCAATGGAAAACAAAGACATCATATATACTACATACATGTATGCATATGCACATCTATCAATATGTCCTTGTGTCTAAGATGTCATTAATTTTGAGATGATCCACCGATGTAGTAACAGTTTTTTAAATGAAAATGAAACTCTTCGCCACCCCACAGGCCCTGCAGAAGGTCCACTGTGCTCATACCTGAGATGGAATTCGAGGACAGCTTGATTTTCCTCCCTCTACTCCAAGCCACCCAACCAGTCCGCCCTCCCGTGAGTTGCTTGAAGGAAGTGTCTGGTGTCCTTGTCACTGATCACAGCTGCGGGTGTCTGAGTGGGAGCCACTTGGGTGGGGCTCAGGCTGTGTCACCTGGGTCTCAGACAGCACAAGGCTCTGTGCCTAGGTGGATGACATCTGATCTGTCCTACCAGATTCTCCTCTTTCTCCAGCCACTTTTGTGCAAATCAGGTTTGATATCATCTTGTTGATGCATTCTGGAAGTTTCTCAGCTGCCTGAGTTTCAGGACCCCTGAGTTCCCAGAGGAACCCAGCATTGAATTAGTGCCAATGGCTGTGCTGGTCATGTCTGCCCTGCTGAGCCTCGTTCAGTGTACTGTGCTCCAACCCGCCTAGGGTTTCCCTATCTGGAGCACGCCTTGTACATCCCTCCCTCCTGGCCTTTGTTTCTGCAGTTTCTTTGACCTAGAATGCCATCCCATCTCCAGTTTTTGCTGGTCTAGCCCTCACTCATTCTCTAAGACTCAGCCTGAAGACCATTCCTTCTGGAGAACATCAGTCCCTCCTCCTGTGGCCCCATCACAGCCTGACTGTGGTACCTGGCCATGGTGCCACCACTGGCAGCCCAGGCTTCTGTCTGTCCCCTGACTCTTGTTTCTGCATCCTCTCCTGGACGTGAGCTTCCCTGAGCAGAGCTAGGACAGCCACAGAGCTTTCTGAGAAGAGTTTTGGAGTCATACAAGACCTGGGTTGCCCCGAACTGCAATTCCATTGTGATGAAATGGAATAGTGGTGATCAGTTTACCACTGTGAGGATGGATGGCTGCCTGGGGCTTGGTCCTGGGGACATAGCAGCAGAGAAGCACTGCCTGCCTGTGTGAAAGGGCTTGAAAATGGGAGCTATTATTAGTAATAGTAGTATATTATTATTGTAATAGTCTACTGGTATATTTGCAGTAAGGTGACATCCAGATGACTTTTTCCATGTGCCCACACTGTGGCCCCACCCAGAGCGAGTTGCAGCATATTTCCAGCCCTAGAAGCTCCCATCAGCAGCAACTACTATTTAGACTTTTACCACCATTGATTCATCTCATCTACTTTTTTACTTTATATAAATGAAATCAAGCAGTATGTGCTCTTGGGGTCTGGCTGCTTTCACTCAGCGTCATTCAATGTTGTTTAGGTTATTGTCATAATAATATTAATAATACTTGCATCCCTCCTCCCCCTAGCTGGGCACATGGCAAGTGATTAATTAATAGTGAGTCTTGGTTGAGGGAACTTGACCCTGTCAAGTTTTTCTCCTACTAACAGATGTGAACCAAAATAAAAATTTAAGGCTCACCCCCCTGCCGGCTGACTGAATTGACCCCCTTGTGGCCAAAGGAATATCCTAAAACTAAATTGCCTGCCAGGAGGAAGGAGGTCAGACATGCCTCATCGTGCCCTCCTCCCTTGGAGACTTCCTTTGTGACCCACTGACAGGCCTAAGGGTATGCAAGACAAACCTGCTTGTCCTCAATTTACACAACAAACCTATGTCCCCGGGTTTATCTCTGATAACAGCTCCTTATCCTTATGTTGAAACATTCCAAGCCTTTAGACAAAGCTTCCTGTCTTTGACCAATTACAAGCCAAAGAATCTTTAAACCCACCTATAACTTGTAAGCCCCCCCCCTTCGAAATGGCCCACCTTTTTGGACCAAGCCAATGTGTGCCTCCCACGTATTGATTTATGACTTTACCTGTAACCCCTGTCTCCCTGAAATGTATAAAACCAAACTGTAACCCAGCCATATAGAGTCCACTTGTTTAAGGCTTCTTGGGAGTGGCTCTGGGTCATGGTCCTCAAATTTGGCTCAGAATAAACTTCTTTTAAAATATTTCAGAGTTTGGATTTTTCCGTCCACAATTTTGGCGTATTCGGCAGGATCTCAGAGAAGACTCAGGACCCCCGAAGGAGTCGCCTGAATCCAGAGCTAAGGTACCAGCACGGGGCCCATTGGCGCCCCCAATTTCGAGCTGCTCCTCTGGTGAGAACCTGGTAGGTCCTCCTGAGACCCTGACCTTCCACTCTTGGTTGAAGCTCCCGGTTTATTCGGAGCTGGTTCTTTTCCTAGGAAGTTGTTGTTTGGGATCCTAATTTGAATTGTTAGTATTCTCTAACGGGCTTTCTCCATTGTCTTTTTTCCTCTCAAAACTAATTTCAATCGGCTTGTCTGCATATTTGTGCAAGGAACCCAACTGTCTTATTTGTAGATAAATGAGAGACTGAGTTTCTCAGCTTGGAAGATAAGGGGCAGCTTACTCCTCCCAGACCTAAGGCAGCCCTGGGTGACCAGGGCCCTGAGTGGGAACCCCTCAACAAATTAATTAAACGAAGGCTCGTTCAGGAAACGCATATGAGAGCTGATCACTCGGTGTTTTGAGCTCTCTCGATGTACTAGACCCCCAAAGAGAGAAACTGAGACACGTAAGAGGGTGGGAGCAACTCAGTGGTGAAACA
>CAUYRT010056636.1:0-23153 GCA_963574885.1 Lepilemur ruficaudatus
AGGACTTGGTTTGTTTCAAATACTCATTCACAAATGGTTCCCCTTTAAGCTTAATGAACCATACACTTCATTTCTGAGTAAATCAGAGGAAATATTACAGAACACGCTTTGTACAATACAGCACCACTACTGAGAAAGGCTTGGGGTTTTGTAATGGTACTTTTTATTTATTATTTATTAACATAATTAGTTTCTGATACTAAAATTCACTGTAGATGTTCTAAACAGGAAGTATATTCTAAAAGGAAATTAAAGCAAACAATAAACGAACTAACTCACAAAATTTTTGGTGGAGTTGGGGGAAAAAAAAAGAAAGTAATTTGAAGATACCTCAAAAGTAGAACTATCATTTATCCAGCAATCCCATTACTGCACATCTACCCAAAGGAAAAAAAGACATTCTGTAAAAAAGACATCTGCACTAGAATGTTTATAGCAGCACAACTCACAACTGCAAAGATGTGGAAACAACTTAAGTGCCCATCAATCTATGAGTGGATTAATAAAATGTGGTATATGTATACCACGGGTTTTACTCAGCCACAAAAAACAATGGTGATCTAGCACCTCTGGTATTACCCTGGATAGAGCTGGAACCCATTCTACTAAGTGAAGTATTACAAGAATGAAAAAAACACCACATGTACATCAAATTGGCATTAACTGATAAACACTTATGTGAACATACGGTAGTAACATTCATTGGGTGCCATTAGTATGCATAATTATTATGCATATTTATTATGCATTAATATGCATAAATTATTTTACCTGGAATGTAAAAGGGTTAGCTGGTCTTTTCTTCCCTTGGTGCATTTTTCTTACGCCACTGAGAACCTTCTTATTGTTATTCAGATATTTGTAAGGGCTACAAATATCAGAAGACTACATGCAGAATAGAGATGCCTCTAGCTCATTAAAATAACTTGCACATTTTACAGGGATTTTTTAATTGTTTAGGTTAGTGGAACGAGAGTGACTTTTTCTCCAAGACCAAAATTACTTGGTCACTTGAAGTATTTTAACTGTAACAATTAACCCTGTTGACGCAGAGCTATTTATTATCTAGAATTCAAATGAGTTCAGCCTGTGTATCATAAACTACCAGAGTGCCTCATTCATCCAAACGGACATCACTATTAGATGATTTCTTCAGTGAACCAACAGGATACTTTAAAAAAACAAGTTTTCTTTAACAACTGGGCTATATCATGGAGGGTCCTGTCTTCAGGTAAATATATATTAATAAGCACTCCCATGAAAGTCACATAGAGCCATTCTGTGTTCAGATTAATGTTGTTTTGAAAATGTAGAACTGTCAAGGGATGTCATTATTTTATTACATGATTCTAGGTTATCAACCACACAGTAAAATCTTGCACATCTTAACCAAGTAACAAATATATTAGAAAAGTAATAATTTGCAAGGTATGTGCTCTTAGGAATGAAAATTTCATATAAACATACTCAGATATGATTTCAAAGATTATGATTTTTATTTTTAATATGACTGAAACTGCCTGTCTCTGAAGTAACATGGACACAAACACAGTCCTGAATATGGATGCAAAAATATGCTTAAAAATGCCTTATCTGTGTTTGGTATACTGCAAAGCACATAGTATAGACATGTATGCTTATATATAGGACATACGTGCACGTATGTACAATGGAAACATATACACTCATACAATATGTGTATGCCTAGTATACCTTGCTTGTTATATGATTTGATGAAATTTATGACAATAGTGAATATACAATAAGAATTACACATTGGTAATGATTGATAAGTATAATTGATATATGCTCTATAAAACTTCCTCTCTTAAAAATACAAAAAAACTTAAAAATACACTAGTAGCTCTAACTCTACTACTATAATCCATATAAAAATAAAGACTTAAGTGTAAACTGTGGCCAGAATATCTAAGAATACTGCAGAAGAGTTGATCCTCAAATTTTCCTCAATAACACAAACACTGGTTCTTTAATTAAAATTTATGTGTATATATATATATAGATAGATAGATAGATAGATAGATTATAATTCTTTTTCGGTTATGGTTTAGCCTCTGAGAACATTACATAGTTAGGTGTGATGATGAATACCCTGCAATGGAGACTGTGTTGCTTAGGTAGAGTATCTTTATGGCCTCATGTAATTGTTTTACAAAGGCAATAAACCCTGAAAGCTATTTTGAGTCTGCTCCATATTGTCTTTTAACAACTCAATAATAAATTTTCCTTGTATTCTTTTCCTTGTGTAATAGAAGCTATACACCTGGAGACTCTGTTTCTCTGCAATTCCTGTCATCGGGATTTCAGATTGTATTCCACTAATAAGAGGCATTAGCAAAAACTTCAGAGAAGAGGGCAGAAAAAAATGCCATTCTTGCTCGTGTGGATGTGGCAGGCAACCACATGGACGATGGCATATGGTGCAAATAAGTTTTTTTCAGTAACTACGGATATCCTCTATCAGAATACTCCCATCAGTGTTGTAGGGATCTGAGTAAATCAATGGATACTTCCTATGATAACTGAAAAATTTTTATCTCTCAAAAGTCACAGGCAGATATCCTTGACTTCGGCTTCCTTGGCTTTTCCAATGGTCTTGTAAGAGCTGTTTCTAATTTCTTTATTAAATAGTCTACAGGTTGCAGTATCTGGACTTAGCCTCCTCGGTATATTTAGTGTTTGAATTGTGTCACTTTTTTAGATCTCAGCTCAAAATTTACCTTTTTAGTAACACCATCCTTGGAACTTTGCTTCAATCGTATTATGGTATTTCATATCGCTAGCATTTATCATGATAGGAAGTTACCATGCTCGTTTGTCATTGAATCTATCCACCCAAATATTATAATATTTACAAGAATGTGAGCACTTATGAGGCAGTATATCTGATACTTTATCAATGTCCTCAGTGACTTAAAAATTTCCTGACATAAAGTAAATACGTAATAACTATATGGGAAATAAAAATGCAATTAATGCACATGAAACAAAGTTACTTCTATAAAAGTAAAGATGTTTACAAAAGCAAAATCTTATATGAGCTGTTCTGAATGATTAATATTTATTACCTCATTTAATCTTCACAATTACCCAATGAGTAAGGGACCAATCATTCTCATTTGACCTATTAAAAAATGAAAAATAACTAGTTTAAATATTTTATACAATGTAACACTGCTAGTAAATAGTAAAGCCAGTTTGGTTTATATTCTGGTTTGAATCTCTAGTTTGCAATCATTATTTAGTACTATTTAGCTATTATATATTTTAACTATGACACATTTTTAAATTATCAAGTATAATCTGAGAGTTCAAAGATGTGTAAAGATATCAAACAAGGGAAATAGAAGAAAAATGAGGAATAACAGTATTATGACAAGGCCTGGTCAAATTCAGGGCCAATGATTGAAAATGTTAAGATAGAAAGGATTTCATAATGATAAAAAATATAACCATAAAGATAAATAGCCAACTATATATCAAATATCATACAATAAAATGTATAATTCCTAAAGCAAACATGGTATGGATACAATAGAGAAAGCTGAAATGCAAGATCTTTGTGATTCCTGTTAAAGAACTTTAAAAAAATAGCTAATGAGTGTCTACAGCTGCCAAATATGATGATAGGTTTTGAGTTTTCAAAGATGAGTAAAGTATGATTCATGACTTTTGTACACTTTATAGAGAGATTAACTTCTTTATTTTCCAATATATTATCATGAGGATCCTAAGCATTTTGAAAAAAATGCAATTATTTCAGAGAATATCTTGCTTCTATCTTTGGCTGATTAGATAATATTGTTAGTGTTGGAAAGTATTAATTTGTAATAACTTTTATAGTCCCATATTATTCCTACTCTTGAGGGGAAGAGTTGGTAGGTTATAGCCAGCTGGTGGTGTGATTGTATACTTTATGTGAGGAGAGGTATAATTATATGTGGATATAGATATACATCACATATTGAGGATGAAATTAAAAAGGGGAATATTGAAGTAGTTTGAAATCATTGCCAATGACAACATTATTTGAGCAAGGCTGTTTAGTGCTAAATAACCAGTCAATTTTCATTTATTTGGCTTTAGCAAATACAGTAGTCTGTTGCTTCAAAAATGGGATGAGAATTTGAAGAACTTTTTCCAAGGATTTCTAGTAGACACAGTTTACTAAATCTCTTTCTTTCAGTTCTTTTGGCAGATTTAAGCATCAACAGTAAGAAGAAATATTTGGGATGTCTCAGGAGTTCTACTCAGAATTGAATTGTTAAGGAAAGATTTATGTTCATGTTTGCCCTAAGGTGGGCCCGTATTATAATAGGACCATAAAGATCCTTCTCCCGAAAAATAAGTTAGCAACCGGTCTTTCAAAGAATGATGTTCTTTTATATCTTTCTTAGCAGAAGTGTAGCACATGAAACAGCCCTGCAGGATAAGCAAGAATAACAGTGTTTAATTCACTCCTGTTTCTAAAAGTTTTCAAGATTTTAAAAGAACATTTTATGTTAACAGTCTGGGAATAAAGAACCGGGAAATTCTTGGGGATATTATTACAGCAATTACTTGGAACTGTCTTGGAAAGCCTATTGCTTTATAATTAAGTTGACTTGCTCTGTGTGTCTTTTGGTATCAGGGTGGGTGAAAACGAACCTTTTCAGTTCATAATGATTATTCAGATTAGGTTGTATTAAAGGAGCAGAACAAGTGAAATGTTTTAGGATACAGAAAAATTGGGTGTATTTCTAAACAGAATAAAGAGAGAAATTCATCTTGAAATTCTTTTTTGAGCCGTGACATATTCTGATCCTTTTCTGTAATCTTCAGTTTTTATTCTCAAATTGAAGATAAAATGAAATGGCTTATTTTTTTTTAATAACTACTTTGTACCAAGTACCACATGGGGACTTTTTCACATGATATGCAGTAGAATTCTCTCAAAAGCTTCCCATCAGTGAGTTTATATTATTATTGCAATTTTTCAATGTGTAGAGAGAGGTTCATATAGAATAGGAAAATTACTTCATGTAGTAACAATGTCAGAGTTGATATTTCATTCCAAGTATTTTTTTTGACATCAAGGTCTGTACAGTTTATTTTTCACAGTATTATGTTTCCTCCAGTGCATATAAAATGTAAAGATTGAGTTTTTGCAGAACTACAAAAAATAAATCTTTATAATATTAAAACAAATAATTCCTATTTGTAAGAACACATCTATTTGGTGTATTGTATTTATAACCAACTATTGCAACTTATTAGTAGTTAATAGTCAGAAAACCCAAAGGATGAGCTAGGCAAGGAAATATATTATTGTAATTGCTATTTAAAGACTATGATTTTAGCCACAGTAAGCAGGTCACCTTGCTTATGCACAGTGAGTACCTTATATTTAAGAATATCAGGAGGGAAAGTTTGTAGAGGTGCTGTCAGTGAACTGTCTTATTTTAAACCAAGTGTACTTTTGATATCATCACTTCAAGCTTTCATCTTTCTGTAATTGATTCCTGTTTGATTCTATTATGATCATACAATATACTCTGTATAAATTCAATTATTTTAAATATATTGATATTTACTTTAAGTGCCATGATTTAGATGCCACTGGTGGCTTAGATTCAGATATTCAGTGTCCTTGCTAATTTTCTGTCTAGCACTTCTATCCATTGCTGTGGGGAGGTTGATAAAGTTCCTAATAATATTGGTGGATTTGTCTATTTCTCCTTTCCGCTCAATAAGATTTTGCCTCATACATTTTGAAGCTCTGTTTTTTGGGACATACCCATTTAGGATCATTATGTTTTTCTGATGCATTGAGCCTTTTATCATAATATAATGTCCTTCTTTGTCTCTAATCATTTTCTTTACTCTTAGTTTACTTCATCTTACATTAATTTAACCATGCTTCCTTTTATATATTAATGTTTGCACAGTAAATATTTCCCCATTCTTTTATTTTCAACTTAATTATGTCAATGAATTTGAAGTGAGTTTATTGTAAATAGTTTCTTGCTGGGTCATTTAAAATTACATAGTCTGCCATTATTTATCTTTTATTGGTGTATTTCACTATTTACATATTTACATTATAGGTAATTACTGATAGAGCTTGCTTGTCATTTTATTACTTGGTGTTTGTTTGTTTCCTCTATTCCCAGTAGATAGTGATGAGTCATATGTGTATATTTTAGTACCAATAGCATTACTAACAAAGCTATAGAAGTTGTGTACCCCAAAACACCATTAATAAATTAATGTGAGATCCTAAAACTGTTCAAGTAACTCACAGAAAGGCAATAAAAAATGAAACAGAAGAATCAAGAGAATGTGATAAAAATGACATTTGCTCTGTTTTCTTTCACCAAAAAATATATAACTTCATTCAAATCATGAGACAAACTGTAGACACATCCTCACTGAGGAACTTTCTACAAAATACCTGACCAGTACTCCTCATAACTATCATAGTCATTAAAAAACAAAATAAAATGAAACAAAAAAAAGAAAAAGGAGACTTCAAAAGCTGTCACAACCAAGAGAAGCTTAAGAAGACGTGATGAGTAAATATAATGTGGTATCCTGGATGAGATCCGGGAACAGAAAAAGGAAAATGACATCAAGTAAGGAAATCTGAATAAGATACATGTTTTAGTTAACAATGGTTTGTGAATAAGAGTTCATTAATTCTACTACAAAAATGTAAGATGTTAATGCTAGAGGAAACCAGGTACAGAGTGTTCAGAAATTCTGTGTACTATCTTCAAAATTTTTATGTAAACATAAATATGTTCTGAAAATAAACTTTATCTGAACAAAAATTAAAAGGAACTTCTTTTTAAATTAAAAGAAAAGGAACTTCTTTTGATTTTAATACAGAGAATGAATTAGAGGGAGAATGAATTAGGGGAGAAGAAAAAAGTTAGGATGCTGTTCTAATAACCCACGTTCCAGATGATATGGCCTTTCTTGGGAAAATGCCAGTAAAAATGCAAAACTTGTAAACATTTTCCAGACATATTTAGGAATTACAGTAAAAATGACTAATTATTGACTTAGGCATAATGGTACAATGTCAAGGAGTCAGGTTTTATACACGAGCTTTGATGACAAGAAATAATGGTGACATCATTGAAATCTACAGAACAGGGAGAGAATCACTGGGACATGGAGGTAAAATGATTACATTTTAGAGTGTTTTCCCGTTTTTATGTATAGTCACATACACTGTATAAATGGGGTTTTATGAATCTTGAGCATGATTTAAAAGAAAATGCATTCAAACATTTGCCTTAAAATTAGGAGGCAAGTAATGCTAAATAACAAGTTAACACACTTGGCCAAAGTCTTCGGTTTCATAATGTACTTAAGCTAGATTTACGTCTGTCAATGAACATAGACCCAAATGATAAGTAATTTTTCAAAACTGCTTTACCCTGTTGAGATGCTGGGCAGAATTTTTCAATTGTTATCCTATTTAAATGTGCATACATGGTCTCAGTGTTTGAAACTTTTAGATAATAAAAATAATGCAAATGGGATATAATATTTTTTATTGATTCCTGGATACTCTGTGGGCTTTCTGTGAGACCAAAATAATAAATGATTAAAGTGGCAAGTGGATTCTACCTCCCCTCTAGTGTAAAGTGAGGTGTAGCAATCCTGACCTGAATGTAAAACTTACCTCTGCTAATATAAGAATGCATGCCCCTTGGTAGAAAGTTAATAAATTAGACAAACACATTTTTAGCTCTACATATATATATAATACATCTTGAGAATATTATTATATTTCATAGACATAAGGTATATTTTTGACCCAAACAAAAGTATCACAACCAAATAGAAAATGATGTTATTATAAAATAAAGGATTCATTCAATCAATCATTTTTATCTTAACTCATTTCTCTAAATTAACTTTTGTCCTTAGATATCTCTAGCACAGAGCTAGTGAAAATGCACTAAGTGTTATGATGATAAAAATAAAACTTCTCTTCAATTAAAAAAGCCCTAATGCTGATCATACTATTCAAGTTCTGACTCTCATTTCCTGAGTTTTAAACTATTTTCCTAACAGCTTTAGCAAAACGGATACATCAACAGTGCCACTTCAGTAATTTATACGTCATGATTCTTTGACAATAGCTGGACTTGCAGATGTGTTTCTTGATAATACTATTTTTTTTCCTTTAGGGAGTGATAAGTTCTCATTCGTGAAGCTGATGTCAGCAAACTGTACTACTTTGTTCTTCATAAAGTTGTGCTTTGAAAATTAATGGGACAGCTACATATGAAATCAAAATCAATTTACTATTTTCTACGATGGGGAAAGAATGAATTATCCAATATATGGTGTGCAGCACTATAACCGCTGCAATCTCATCTCACTAGTCGTATGTTTTTTAATAAACTGTTCATGTTTTATTCTTGTAGTTTATGACATCAAAGGGACCTTTCTGTAAAATGACAGCAATAAATTTCACCTTCTGCTGGACAGATTTTACTTCTTCTTTTCTGTCTATCGGTCATCCTGTTTTGCAAATAATCAAGACATGACAAAATTGATTAAAGATTTATCTTGCCTTCATAAAATACAATAGCTGCCTTACTGAACCAAACACAGCCATGTAAAAGCAAAGCTAAATTTAGACCAAGTTGCTACCAGTTAACATCACTCAGTTGAGAATAAGTCATGTCAGGTAAACAAAATGGGTTGGGTTTATTATCACTGAATATTTAATTCCTTATAGTCCAAGATAAAGTTCATTATTGCCACTGGCATTTGGCAAAAGTTGTTAATCAGTTATACAAAAAAATGCATTGTTTACTACCATTTGCTGGCGCATCTGTTTTACATATACATGGCTCCAAAGCAATTATGTATAGGTTCAATACAGAGCAGATACTTTTAGATATATCTTTAAATGTTAAAGACAGACGTGTTGTTCAATATATCAAACAACCGAATTTCTAATACTGTTGCCACAATAGCAAGTATCAAGTTTTTTTTATAATTGTTGCTATTTTATCTACTTTCTGCAATAAAAAGCAACATTGACGTTCAATCATTTACAGTGACTCATTATTTAATCCATTTGAATTTAACAATATCTAATCATTATTAAAAATTATAATTTCCTCCCAATTCAGTGTTTATAGTTCTGTTTTTCCTGTCTTATCCACCATCACTCAATGGATGGATTCCCAAATGCACATTCCTGAGTTTGATCTCATTTTGTATAATGTTTTGCACTGAACTTTCCCTTACAGTATCTCCCCTACGATTGCTGGCATTTCCAAAATAAGCATACAAAGATAAACATACCATCTAAATTCTGGATTCAGCTCTTTGTGTGTGTTTTCCTGTTTTATTGTTTTAATTCATTGACTTTTTTTCTGTGTAGTCAAACCTAAAATTAACAAGCCCTCATTTATTCCCCATAGCTTTTTGGTCACTGAATATAATTGACTTTTAGCACACAGGGATTCTCATTTTCAATGGCGCTGCTCCCATTCTCTTACAGTTTAACCTGCCCTCTAAAAGGTCTCTATGCTTTCTATTTTTCCAGTGCTAAATACAGTAATTACCACAGCCATGCTCTCCATAGGAATAGTTTTTGCCTTGCTCTCCTGTTTCAAACCCCCCCCCCAAAAAAATACAACCTCGTTATTCTTGTATTTAAAATTCGTCATATGGATTCTACCCTTTATCCAATTTCTGAATATTTTAACTGAAATAATAAAAAAGACATAAATATGGTATAAAATATCCCTACACATACTTAGTGTCAATTTTTCTTTACTTCTCCTCTATAACAATATTTAATTATCTGTCTGTAAACCTTCCATTCTCATTCTAGGTATTCACCACATACGGACATTGGACGTTCCTTCTCTTCTGACCCTCTGCATATCTTGTATCAGGTATGTTCATTACCTTGCAAATTTCTGTCTGGTTTTGTATTGTAGAGTCCACCACCAGAGAGTGATTTAATCAAAACCTCTCACCCATCACCCCAAGTAGGTTACAATACTCGCTCTAAATATATATGATATACACCAACCTGTTTTTTTTAAATATGACTTTCAGTGCTGTACCTGATATTACTTTTAGCCAACCTGCTATGTATCATAATGCTAAGAAACAGAACAGCAGCCCCCTGTAGTTTACTCTGCCATGAAAAAGCAGGATGCTGAAAGGCATGGATAACAATACTCAAGTAAGACAAGAACGGTACTATGCTGTAAACACTCTCTTATTAAGGAGACCTATTAAAAATAGAAACAATGAATTTTATAATTTGGATAATTTTTCCCCAGATTTAAGGAAGGGCTACCCAGTTCAGGGACTTATCCTCTTCGCTTTCTGCTTCTCCTTTAGGAATATTCCTTCCCCTTTGGTACTACCAAATATTGGCTGTTTTTTCCTGACTCCCTGCTTATCATGTATCTTAGAGGTTGAATATGATTCCTCTTTATCTCCCATTGCTACTTTCAAAACATCTGTGATAAGTGAAAAAATAAGAACTAAAGCACTTAACGGTTAAGTGGTTCAGATTTAGACTGTTAAAATATTATAGAAAATAATAATTATATCTGTTGATATCATACCAAACTAGTAATGGAATAACTCAAATATTATCAAATGCTAATTTACCCTTAGCATGAAGTCTTAAGTATAAAAATAGATAATCAAAGCTTTAAGATGCTTTATGAAAATTTTCTGCAATGGTTGCGCCTGTCAACAAATCTGCTGATTGAGAAATTTCCATTAGGATCCCTCAATGCCTTCAAGGTTTATTATTGAAATAAACCATTATATAACATTGTGACTTTTCTCATTGGTAATAAAAATGTTTGAATGACTGATGATTCCGCAGAAATGCCATGGAATTTTAAACCGTCATTTTATAGTGTAAATATTCAGATGCTTCAAATTAAGGACAAATTTAAAATTTGCAGTTCTCTTGGAGGTTTTAGTAGTGGGGAAATTTGATAAAATGCAGAATGTGTATTGAGGATTTATGTGTCTGTAAAACTCATTATAGAAATAGGCTTATAGTGTTCTAGGAAGAAACAGCACCTGCTTTTGTTTAAGTTCTAGTTTGCAAGAAAGTAAATTTAATCTATTTAGCAACTAATCTAGTAACATGCACTTGTATGAAATATAATACATGAAAACTAATTATGGAAAATGTTGACTCTGAAATATTGATGTCTCTGTAAAGCTTTGTTTTTCATTCTGAAACAAATGTGTTCTTGATATAATGGTTATCAAAAATATGTCTTAAAGATTTTATTTTAAAAAGAAACTTTACAGCTATTATTTATTTTCATTTTTATTTTGAAAAACATTTTTTAAACTTAAATAAGGAGATGATATTCTGAAAGCAGTTGACAGCATTATGGACCATATTAAAAATAGGAAGAAAAAAGCAAAACAAACCAAAAAAACTAATAACTTATAATTCTGGATTGTTCCTGAATAATAATAATCATTTCTAGTCAAATGAAAATAGACCAGGTACAAGTTTTTAAACCCAATCATACTCTATATAGAAATATGAGCTCTTAGAAAATGGAGAAAATTATATACAACTGACAGAATTTTAAAGAATAAATGAGACATCCTATTTGTGCAGCCTGGAATATACTTAGTACTTCAAATGTGCATGCGCGGTGCTCTTCTACAAAATACTAATCTTCACGTAAAGTCATATTTTATATATTCCTATAGAAATATATTTGCATTTGACTTGAAAATAAAACAATTATTTTTCTCAAATGAAATGAAGCATGGTTTTTGTGACAGAATAAAATTTTAGACTTAATCATTGATGATGTCTTTCTAATGAAAGCATATCGTACTGATCCATTTTTCACATTTTCCAATAATTTCTTTTTAAAATATTCAAATATACACATAAATAGAGATTACAATGAATTCACAGACCAATCCCCCAAATTTGTTAGTTTTCTGCTATAAAAACAAATGATTCCCTAATCTCATCAGCCATATGCCAGGATAAGCTTTGACTCTTCTTCCTGTGTTACTCATTCTGAAAACACATGGAGGGATAGAGTTTTTATCTCAGTTTTGAAGCAGAGTTTGGAGAAGAAAGAGTATGGCAAAACCATTAGAAAGCTCTTCAAACTTCTGCTCTAAAGTAGCACAGCTCAATATGTCTTACTTTTTTTCTTTTGCCAAAGCAAGTGGCCTAAGAGTGCCATGTCTCACTCAATAGGATATGAAAGTATACCCCAACCTCGGTGAAACAGTACAAGTCATATGGCAATGGTTGGGATGTATGAGTGCTTTTATAGAGAGCATGGGGAATACGTTATAAATTTATAAATTGATTTGTAGAGAACTGACTTTTTTTTATTATAACTGAGTCTTCTATCCAAGAGGATAATATTTATTGTCAATTTGTTCTACTGTATTTTCTGTATCTTTGGAAATTTTCTCATTTATGTTATAAAATTCTTTTGTTACATGTACCATCCAGATAACTTATCCTTTTTATTGTTAAATTAAATAGGACTTTTCTTCTATTATGTCTTGAATTTGGACCATTTTAAATGTATTTTTGTTATTGACTCTTTAATGATAAAATATTTTTTAAAGACTGCAAGCAGGCAATATAAATATAAATGTGCAAAATAAATAAGAATATATTTCTGCTCTTACACAGCTTATAATAATAAAGAACATAAGATATATTCAGGTAATGAGTGTTAAAATGTTAAAATATACACATGAATAGGTTAACATTGTGTGCTTATTATTTTCTAAATATATCTCCTGAGCCAGAAAATATAGTTCAGTAAAACATGAATAGGAAAAAAAATTTCTCTGTCTAGTAGCATGATACTTAATATGCATCTTGCAAATAAATACAATCAGTGTAGACAGAATGCTGTAGAACACAGATAAAAAGGATTAAATTTGATTGTCAGAGTTGCTGAAGTTTAATGAAAAATATTTTAAATTGTCTAAAGCTAAGCTAAGATGTCAATATTTTGGATGATGGATGTACTGAAGCACCAGTGATTGAGATCTACTCCAAAAATGAAACATGGTTTTAACATGTCTGAATATAGGTCTTGAACAAAATTGTAATTATTTAAATATTTGGGTTTGGTTAACAT
Source organism: Lepilemur ruficaudatus (assembly GCA_963574885.1). NCBI lineage: Eukaryota > Metazoa > Chordata > Mammalia > Primates > Lepilemuridae > Lepilemur > Lepilemur ruficaudatus. The sequence continues at coordinate 13,167 of CAUYRT010056636.1, forward strand.
AACAAAAGCCCTTAGCATTTGCTTTCAGTTTAATACTTGAGAGCTAAGAAAACCAGCAATCCTGCAGACAGATTCTGACAATTATAACTACTACACATGAATTATTAAAATGTATCAAACATTTTATTAAGCATGGCCATCATATTATTTAATATTTAATAAAATCTTATAAAATAGGAATAATTTGTTCATGTTGCAGATGAGAGATCTGTGGCATAGAGAGTTTGTATAATTGATCCAGAGTCAAAGGCTAGAAGCAAAGACTTAAACTCTGGTCTGCCTCTTCCAAAATAGAAACTCTTAAACACTAACCTTACTTTTTTATATATATCTTATGTATTGGATAGTTTGGAAGACAAAGGCATGAAAGTTTGGAAAATGCCTACCAAGAGATAGTAATATTTAAGAAATCATGTGATAACTCAAGATAGTTATTTTCAGTGAGTTAATATTAATAGTTAAGGCCTTACAAGTGAATAAATTTCTATGTGATCAACTACACATAGTTGATCATAGTTGATAGTTAAATACATGTAAGATTGTATTTTACTGTTGTAAACAGATGCTAAGCAAAAGATACACAGAAACAACCCTGTTTTTTAAAGTTAGAAAATTAGTTAGAAAAGTACACAAAAATATTAAAGAAAATTCAAGACACCAATATTGTGGAATTACATGTATCATTCTAACAAGTTTTCAAGTGTGAATATTAATAATTTAATTATTGACAACTAGATAATGAATTAAAGGGTATAAATTATAGCAAAACTATGTATTGAATTTTTTGTTGATAAATACCAATAACTTAAGCTCTGTATATAGAATTGATATGCTTACATAATTGATATCAAAGAAAACACAGTTTTTCCAACTGTGCCTTTCTATTTTAATTTTAGATCATTCCTATCTTGTAGATATACTTCTGAAATTAATGGATTTGTAATTGCAAAACATGTAAATAAAATACAACCCTAATCCTACATTTGAATGTAAATAGATTATTAAAGTCTATCATATATAATTTTATTTTTGAAATAATGGCATTAAGATTAAAAAAACAAAATGATTAGGCTTTACCTCAAGTTTAAAAGTTTATTCAAGAAAGACAAATAAAAAGTAAAAGTTAATATTGTGTGCAGTATTATACATAAGCATACAATATGCAATAATCAAATCAGGGTAACTGAGGTATCTGTCACCTCAAGCAATTATTATTTCTTTGTAGTTTGAACATTCCAAGTCCACTTTTTTAGTTATTTTAAAGTAAACCATAAACTAGCATATTAAAATATAACTATTTTTAAATGAAGATTTAAAGAGTGATTAAATATCTATCCAGTTTGAAAAAGAAAATAAAAAAGGAAGTACCATCCACATGCCCAATATTGCCATTATTTTTTTAATTCCTACCACTTTTGTCTAATTTTAGTATTATTCTTAATGTTGATACATTAACTATATATTATTCAATCACTCTGAATCTTCATTTAAAAATTGTATAAAAGGAAAAAAAAATAAAAAACATCTATGTGCCCAATATTTCCAACCAAGTTTATGTTTCCTGCACGGTACATGAGAATTCTTTTATTCAGCAACAATTTCAATCAATACATTTTTATTGATATTCTCTTTGCAGACATTATTCTAGACATAGATACTGGGGATTACTATAGTTAATAAAATAGAAAAGTGATTCCTGCTCATTTGGCTTTTTAATCCTAATAATATTATTACTATTCCATACATTACACAAATAAAATTTCATCCAATTTTTATTTAAAAAATAAGAATATCCCTTCCATTCAACTGTGCACTAACAACTTTGATTAAGGAAAATAGTAATTAATAACTTTTAATTAGGAATAGGAAAACTGAAAAATAATCCTTTCTGTATTCTAGCAATAACCTCCTACTGAGGAAGACCAGGAACCTTTATCATAATGGAGCATGTATGTCAAGCTTAGGTATCTTTTATTCACCTATATGAGAGCCAATAAAATGCAGGTGACTGAAGGTTGAGTGAAAACAAAAAAGAGCCAAAATAGTAGTGATGTCACTCTTCACTGCCTTCATACCATCACAGCATTAATTTAGAATGTGTCATTATCTTCGTAATTATTTTCAATGACATTATGCATGAAGATAAATATGATGTAGAATTAATGGCTTTCCTTGAAACAATATTTAGCTGTGCCCCAGCTTTTGAGTACTTCTTGTTACTTGATAATGTAAGATTTAATCACAAAAACAATCTAAACACACAGAGTTGCTAACAAAGCAGCCTCATCCTTGGCTGTTCCTGTTCTTTCAGAAAAACTTCTACTCTTGAACATCAATTATCTACAAGGGTCTTGGGACAGGGCTGCTACAATTGAAAAAATCATTCATCTTTCATGAGCTTGTTTCCTTCCTAAGACTCAAGTGAAAAATAGGGAAGTGTTTATTTGCTTTGTGTTACTTGAAAGAAAATTTATTAATACAAGTAAAAAATTTAAAATATGAAAATTTAACACAAGTAACAAATTTAAAATATTTCTCTATCAGATCCTCCTGACCAATCAACATTTTTTTACCACGTCTTTTCCATGCAATGTATTTATTTTTTGCAGGGAAAAAAATCATAACAATATTTAGTAAGAAAATTTCCCAACCGAGAAAAACTGCAAAGCTGAGAAAGAAGACAGAAGACAGGGGCGCGAACCAAGCCTAGACAGGCTCAAAGCCCAGTGAAAAGGTAAGGGGGGCTCCCCCTTCCCTACATAGTACCTTCAGCAAACGAGGACATAAAACATATTGGAAGTGCTTCCACCCTGCATGAGCCCAAACACAGCAGCTAAATGGGAATAAAGGGGTGAACTAGCGAACCCCAGAAGTTCAGGGGTTCATAAGGGACACTCCACGGGGCAGTGCCATGAGAGACTAGAGTGCCCTCTTTCTTCCACCTAGACACTTTTTCCTCTGCACCTCTTCCAATCACAGCATTAGAGGAAGTAATTTTAGCTCAGACCCACTGATTGCTGCCCCTCCCCCCATTGCAACCGCTAGAATATTCTGACCTGAGAAGTACACAAATGGCTGCTGCTTTTCGGTGGGTGCATTTTCCTGGCCAAGCTTCCCACTGAGAGTGGGGTTCCTGCCCACTGGTGTTTCGGGGGATCATGCACTGGCAGCTCAGACAGGTGGACCAGACCCAGTGCCATCTGGACACAAGAGAGGTACAGGGAGACACGGGAGAGGTCTGGGTCCTGGATTCTGGTGGCAAGGAAGCCCTTGTGAACATATCTAACAGGAGAGTGTAGGGGGCACTGAAGAATGGAGTTCCGTGAGCATGACCATCCCCACTGCTGCTGGAGAACTGCCATATTGGATTGGGGTGAGGCACTGGAGGTGAATTAGCCTAGCCCCTGGTTTCCATGACAACCGAATGCCTCAGGCATGCTGGCTGAATGGGAGTAGCGGTCCCTTCCTCCACTCATTACAATAGGAGGGCAGCTGAGCCAGGAAACTTGTGAGTGGCCACTTCTCCCCAGCAGGAGCGTCTCTCTGGCAGCGGCCTCTGTGGACAGAGAGGACTACCTCTCTCCCCTTGAGGTCTTTTGGTGGAAAAAATGTGCAAAGCTGAGGATTCCTATACCTTCCAGCATACCCCAGAGATGCATGCTAGTGGGTCAGACACACCACACGGACTGAGGGGTAGTTTGAGAGCTGGTCTTGGGCGGTGAGGGAACACACATGGGCTGATCTAATGGGAGAGTGCTTTGGAGTTCCAGGGAGTGAATGGGTGGGGTGCTCACCCCACCTAGCATACAAACTGCACTAATGGACAAGGGTGGAAATAGCCTACCTGGGGGCGGGGGGCTTAGCGCTCAAGTGATTAGGCCCCCTCCCTCAGGAACAGCCTTCCCAGCTTGCAGAGGTTGCTCTAAACTTCATAGCAGTGGTTCCCCCTAACGGCTGGATAGGCAACCTTTGAGCCACACCAAAGCTTGGCAAATCCAGCCATCCTTTGTCTTTTTTCTCCCCCTCCTCAGAGGGAGTAGAGATCAAGCAACCCCCCAGGGAGCTATAGGGTCCCTCCTAAAGCTTGGGACATTCATATGCCCTGCCTGGGGGACCAGAGCTCACCATGGGCGCAAAGGACCATCTCAGCAGCCAGCTTTTCCATAGAAACTTCAGTCAGTGATAGGGGAAACTACCCAGTAGCTAAGCCTAGCACCTTCCAACTCAAGCAAACAGGGAACACGTGATTCCTACTCAGTAGTACCACCCACCATCTCGGAGATTAAGCTAAGTCCATCCCTACTTGAGCATCTACTTGCAACTTTTGATCTTCTCCTTGAGAGTGGCGTATGTGGGCTGCTTCTACTTTGCCATGTTGGCTCCCCATCCGCATAAATTTAGTACAATGTATTGATATAACTGTTCTATTTTATTATCAGTTATTGTTGTTACTCTCTTACTATGCCTAATTTATAAATTAACCTTTGTCATTGCTATGTAAAGGAAACAGTATATTGTAGGTTTCAGTACTATCTGTAATTTCAGACATCCACTGAGGGTCTTCAAATGTAACCCCTCCAGGGGGTGGGACTTCTGTATTTGATAATTTGTAATTTGATTTTTTTTACATAATTTGGTATAAATTAGGAAATTATAACTTACTAATTAATATTATTTATTGACTACGTAATGCAATGATGATATTACTATAGCTGGTTACTAATCTTTAAATATTCTCCAAGGACATGACTTTTAAGCAATGCAAAATTGGGTTAGTTTTGCCATTAAGGCTTTGTGATTGTGTATGTTTATGTTTGCTTTTAAAACTCATGAGAAGAGTAAGATTTTTTTGTGTAATTTTATGCATTTCAATTGCCTTAAAATCTAGCATTAAAATGTGCCAGTGGGAAAAAAGTAGACAGTAAAATATATTTTTTAAAAATAATTTTTAGTAATATTTTATTCAAAATATTCAGACATGAAAAATAATGGATAATAGGAAAAAGCTGTACTCAGCTCATTTCCAATTAAGATCTAATTCGACATATCTACTGACAAATTACTTTCACTTGTGCTCTCTTAATGTCTTGTGTACCAGCTCATACACATATATATATTCAGGAGAATGAATATATTCTCCTGTATTATTATAGAAACCTGGTAAATGTGTGAGATCCCCCTATGGTAAAATGTCAATGGAAGTAGTGGCACATGAAATACAAATTGATAGAGCCCCACAGTACTGAACTTTAGCTCATCATACAAATGAAAGGATTTATTCCCTTTCCTCCATGTTAATAATTTAACACTTAAGGATTGAAAAATAGCAAGAATAAATGAAACTGTTGTTCAAAGTGCCTTAAGAATTTGTTTACATTTGCCTCTTGTAGACTTCACCTCTTTCAGGCAATGGAATTTCAGATTTATTTGGTTGTTCTTAAAAGAAAACAAATTACTGTGACATTCTCGAAGCATTTGTAATTCTATCCACAGGCAGATTTAGAGCCTCCCTTTCATTAAAGTTTTGCATTCAATAGCTGTTGTTGTCTGCTAAAGTCACAGTAAACAATGCTGACAACCAGCTGTTTCTTTTTTATACCATATCCAAAGTGCTTAAAGTAGATCATTAGTTGGCATAAATCCATACATATTATTTATGCCACTCGAACAACTAAAATATTCATCTTCAAATATCCCTAATTGACTTTTGAATAATATGATATACTTCTCTGAGAGGCGATTTACATTTTCAGTTACAAAATCCATTCTTACATAAGAATTAAAATATTATTCAGTATTTATACTGCTATGTTTTGACTTTGAACAGCAACTGTTTAAGAGGATTTGTTTTTTTTCCTCCTTATGACCTGGCATTATTAAACATTTTAAAGAACTATCAACTACAGCTGTTGTTGTCTGAGTATACTGAGCATAAACTTTACACATATAAAATGAATGTCAGCCTTCTTCCTAACTAATTAAAGATAGTTTCCACTTCGAATTTAATTCAGGCAAGTATTTTAAATTTAAGGTTCACTGAGATACATGGAACATTGTAGCATCCTCAAATCCCCTTAAGTTCTGTGCATTATTAGGCATATGTTTTTTTATTTCTGGTTGCAAAAAGGTGTACAGATATCAATAGATTTAAAAATGGAACCATGAGCCAAAACAGTCATTAACAGAAGAAAGATTGCTATGGTCTTAGGATTAAAAATATATCTTTCAATTTTTCTTCCTTCATATAACAATAACAAAGCAAAAACACCATAGTTTTAATTCTATTTTGGTAACTTAGACTCTAAAATTATTGTTTCTAGTTTGAAAGTCTTTAAATATTAGACACAATTTTCATAACACATGCAAAAAAGGTATTAAATAGAATTTAAAGAAATAACAGGAGAAGCATGATTTTTGTTGAAGTGAATAAGTAACGTGTGATGAATAAAAATATTGCAACCAGAAATTTTTATTATACTTATAATGACCTGTGATCTCATGGTATAGGACAGCTATAAAAGCGTTTCAGGGTTGTGATATAATCAAATTTTCTAAAAGTATGTGCCAGGGGAGTAACTGTTTTCACTATTATGCCATTCGTACAAGCCCCATGTAAATTTTCCTTGGTTATGTGATTGATTTTGTTGTTTGGATGGCTTTCTCCTTAAAAGTATTTTTAAACCCCAAAAGCAAGCCTTTGGAGCATGTTCAAATAGCGAATAGGTCTGGGCTAGACTAGAAGAGAATAGGGCATACTTCTAATTATCATTAAATAATATTCAAGTTAAAAATAAAATAGAATGCAGTTTCAGAAGAGTGAATAAAAGAAAAGACACACTTAACCTTCCTGTATCTTTAGTTTTTTTTATTTCTAAAGTCTCTTCTAACTTGAAAATGAAATAATTTCAGATTTAAGAAAAGTCTAGCGAATGAACCATAAAGGCAATCCTGCATTGATCAGGATAATGGATTGAATAGGATATAATAGTATCAGTGATACCCTCTCATACAAACCAAGCTATTAAACACCTAAGATCAATTTCAACCAGCAGCTACTCATAGATATTTTCACTTCAGCCACCAGGTAATTATGTGTACTTGAATCAATAATGTCGTACACTGAACACGCTAAGGTACAGCATCTCATGTTAATGAGGCAGACAGCCAATATTTTCCTCTAGGCTTATTGGATTGACTTGACAACAATACTTGTTAAATATTATAATTGGAAGTACTCTTTAGTGCCATTGAGAAAGACAAATAAACTCCAGGGGAGATAAATCAGAGACATGAATCTTCTGAAGTGAAATCAATATGTGAGTGTTTTCTTACCAAGATAATCTGCTAAAAAACTATGGTGAAACACTTGGCTGTATATTCAATATTGAAATGTATAAGGTTTATTTATGAAAATTTATTTTACTTTTATTTATATAATTTGTACCAGAGGAATTAATCTCCTCCTTTTTCAGTGAAATAGCATAATTTTTCATACTTAGAAAACATAGAGCTTACACTTGTTAACATTTGTAAAGTAAGTTCAAAAATACTGATGAGATCCTTGCTTCCATTAAAATATGTTTAGAAATAAACATAAGAAATTAATATTAAGAAATACAAATATAATGAGTTATAAATATAGGGAAAATGAGTTATAAATATAGGAGATAGAAATAACTCCAGCATCTCCTCTTTGCTACTGTTTATGGTTAATTAGAATGTGCTCTTAGCTCACCTTTGCTGGAATGACTTTAAGGTATTTTTGTCTTAATACTAATCTTTCATTTAAGACCTTTGAGCATTGTGGTTTAATTTTGCAAGGAGGGAGGTATGAGCGTATTGAACATATAAATGAATGTAAATAAAAGAAACATCTAAACTGATTTGTATTAAAGGACCATATATCCATTTATGTTAAAAATGACACAACCAGAATATAGGAGACAGAGAAAATAAAGGTAAAATTTTTGTGAGAGGAGCTATAATTATCAATAGGTCTTTGAAAAGATAAATGCATGAAAAGGATATTTAGGTGCTTTTGCTTTCCATTGTGAACTGCAGTTCTCTCTTTTGTGCCTTCTCAGGGTACTGGAAAAATATTTTAATTATATTTATAATATATTTTTTAGATGTCTGATCTGAGTTTTTGTAGAAAAACTTTTTTATAGAAAATCAAGAAAAATTTTCCATATAATTGCATAATTTTATTCAAATTACTAAGAGTTGTATGAATTATTTTTCTAAAAAGAACTTATTTAAAAATTAGTGATTTTGTTCAAAAACATCATTTTATTTATATGAGAAAAACAGAGGTCCAATAAATTATCTTGTTGAAGAACAAAGTTACTTAACTAAAATAAAAATCTGCCTTCCAGTTCAGTGCTCTCCCTTAATTCCAGAATGACATGTAATTGAGAATTTGATATAAAGGAAGTAGAAAATGCTATAATCTAAGGTAGGGTCCCTCTCAAATTCTGGCTAGATTACCTTGATTCTTTACACATAAGAAAGAATTGGATTGAAATACAAATATTTTTGCAATAAAAAGATCTGTTTTCAAGGCTTTACTGTAGAGAGACTAAATCACTTAATTAAAGCCAGGTGGAATTAATTGTGTGGCTTACCAGGTTCTCTTGGCAGAAAAGTAGAAGATGAGAGTTGATGTTTGGGACTATAGTGATATTTGTTATGTCGTGCATTGTAGTGTAGGTTCCAGACAATCCATTTGGTTCACTCAACACTCTATCAATGTTCTGACAAGCAACTTGCAGGTTTCCAGCAATATGGGTTTAATAAATACTTTCATTAACACAAAATGGCTGAACATCCAGCAGGACTTCAAAACCACAAGAAAATTAATATAAAGAATGAATAAAGGAACTACTCATCAAACAATTTAGAAACATACTGTGGATGTTAAGAGAAAAGATTGAAGCTTACTGGGCTAAAGCCCAGGTAATTTATCAATTGGCAGGCTTAAGTGGGGATGAATGGAAAAGTAATTAGTATTAATTGAACACCTATTATGTGGCAGGTGCTTTAGGTACATGAAGGTGATTTCATTTAATCTAATAATGTTACCATTAATTTGACATCATAATTCTATTTTGATAAATCAAACATTTGAAAATAAGATTAAAGATTTCATAAACTGGTTAGAATAAGCAAACAAATGCAACTCAGGAATCAACTTTAATGGAAGCTATAAATCAAAGTTATGCAACTGAGAATGTTTGGGGGAAAATGCTACTACATTCCAATTTAAGAAAAGTTTTAAAATGAGTTTGTGTTGAATTTACAAATACCTTATCTTGTTGCCAGGCACATCCTTTCTTCTCCAAATAGAAATAAAATCTGAAGTGCAAAATCTATGCAAATTAAATATTCACTTTCCATGATTATATTAAAAAAAACACAATACTTGTAAACCTCAGGTATTTAAAATATTTTTAGAGATTTTTGAAGTTTTACCTAGAATTGGACATATGCACATAATTTAAATGTATGCTTTGAACATAATAAAATCTCATTTATTTCAAAGATTTATTTGCATATGTGAGAAACCAATTATGAATGCATGGTTTTAATATATTTACTTTTCTAGGTAGCTCTAGGAGGTTTGATGGGCCTTTTATATTAGTAAAAGTGATGTATGGCAATATATGTATTCCCATAGGCATTGTCTATTCTGATTATTTTAATTCAAATAAGACAGTTTTGCCTGGCACGGTGGCTCACGCATGTAATCCTAGCACTCTGGGAGGCCGAGGCGGGAGGATTGCTTAAGGTCAGAAATTCGAAACCAACCTGAGCAAGAGCGAGACCCCGTCTCTACTAAAAATAGAAAGAAATTAATTGGCTAACAAAAAATATATATAGAAAAAAGTAGCCGGGCATGGTGGCGCATGCCTGTAGTCCCAGCTACTCGGGAGGCCGAGGCAGGAGGATCGCTTGAGCCCAGGAGTTTGAGGTTGCTGTGAGCTAGGC